>QBTX01002945.1:0-13419 GCA_003063285.2 Arachis monticola | reverse complement strand
TTTAGTATGATCTAGTTAGTTTTGAGGAATGTTTGCAATGTGTAGCCATAATGATATATGAGATAGTCAACTGAGGAGGACGAAGAGGGAGATAAACTTAGAAAATAATTCTTCGTTGCAAGTATAGGCTATGGATCCCTTTGGTATCTAAACTTCTCCGAGACAAGAATACCATTTGAAGCGAAACTGAAGTAGAAGGCTACATTGTCATGATACAACAACAGAAAGATGAGTTAATAACCCACTGAGTAATGGACTCCATAACTAAAACACCAATACTTCAATAAACCAAGCAAAGACACACTATATAGGCCAGCAAAGTACTGAAACAACAACACAAAAGGGTACGCCAAACACAATCTGGGTCCGTTCTGCACACCGCGTAGAAGGAATTTGTGATAGCTAATAAAAGTGTTGTTTTTATTGGTTATGAAGTATGTTTGGGATTTTTTTGAGGTTTTTTTTTTAAATTTATAAATGTGCAAAAAGGGAAAAACTAGCTACGGACTAACAAAGCTCATTTTGGCAAGGTATGGAGAACTAGAAGTTCTATATCCTCATTATCCTCCTCAATTTGTGGGCAAACCAATTGGTCCCATGTGCTTAGCCTACTAGCTAACCTCTAAATATGGAGGAAAGTCAAGTGGATGAATTAACTTGATTCCAAGATTCCTAAGCCTAATCATAGGATGAAGCATAGCTTTAAATGACATGTCCAAGTTTAAATTAATATTAGCAACTTTTAATTTTAATCAATCATTGTACAAAGGAGTTTGATAACTCAAGAGTCATTATTTACTTCTATCTAGGATCCAAGAAGAACAAAATCTAACTCATATCTAAAAGAAGCATTGTTCATTCAAACACATAGAAGGCAAAATAAAGGTAAACATGCAAAAACTGGAAATTAGCACTGATATAAATAAAATAAAAGGGAGAGGATCTAAAAACCTACAATGACAAAAGATCAATAATAGAAAAAAAAATTTCCAAAAAATCAAAAACATGAAAAAGACATGGAAATATCATTAAAATTTGCATTGGAAAAAGAG
The DNA here is from genome assembly GCA_003063285.2 of Arachis monticola. Classification (NCBI taxonomy): domain Eukaryota; kingdom Viridiplantae; phylum Streptophyta; class Magnoliopsida; order Fabales; family Fabaceae; genus Arachis; species Arachis monticola. Next base: position 12,367 of record QBTX01002945.1, on the reverse strand, counting down.
TAAATAGAGATTAGAGGATCTACATAAGCAATTCAATAAAGCAAGAAAGGAATTAGAAAGAGAAGAAGTAGATCTAGAACTAAGAATTACCTATAGAACCATAATTCCTAAAATCCTAAGATGATAAAAGAGAGAAACTTTCTTCTCTAGAACTAACTTTTCCGGTCCAAAACTAAACTAAACTAAACTAAACTAAAAATCTTAAAACTAATGGTAACTTGCTTGTTGATTACCCTTTCATTCCTTGGGTTTAATAGCAATGCAGAAATGAGTTGGATCTCGACCTGGGCCTGCAGAGAAAAGACCCAGAATTTGCCCAACCGACACAGTGATAAAATTCACTTTAAGTGGGATTCACGTGCGAACATGCGGGATGCATGCCCGTGGGGTCACCCTGTAACGCGTCGCCAATGCGACCTCATCGTTTCACGTGTGCGCGTCTACTGTGCGTATAGTGGTGAGTATTCCTGCCTGTCACGCGGGTGACTCGGGTTCGATCCCCGGCAACAGGGTGCCCATTTTTGATGATTGGAAAAACTTTTGTGTGGTTTAGAATTCATAAATTAAATTCTCAATTTTTTTTTTTTTTTTTTTTTTTTAATCCAACAATAATCCTTTTTCATTACAAAAGGTTGTTTGTTCCACACAAGTAACAAAGCCCTAAATTTATAAACCGAAGTATCTAAACATCGGGTCGTTATTGGCCGTAGAATTGCAATAAAGTGTCTTGTTATTGGTTATAGAGGTATTTTGGGAGTTTTGGATAAGAAACGATGAAAAAGTAAATGGCAAAATGAAAATAAACTAACTGAACTAAAGAAAGGTCTTGGCAAGATTTGGTGGTCAAGGATCTCTATCCTAATCACTAAAACCACAACATGAGAATTGGCAAGGATCCATCCAACCGCGGGCGAACTTTACTGGCAGTCCTACTCGCACGACTGTCTATGGAGAAGGCAATTCCTTCTAATCCCTCGGCCACTTCTGGAGGGAAACTCAAAACAACTGTTGAGCGCTTAAGCCATAGTCATCCTCCTGTTAGAATTAGGTTACATTTTACACGGTAAAAAAGTCATAAGTGAGCGAATTATTGGATTCAAAATAATATTCAATTTTTTTATTCTTTCGGTATCTACAGGATGAATACATTAACTCTCTATAAGGGAGGTTTAGTCCTGAATTTTACTATTGATTCTAAATTTTATTTGAGCAAAAAATACTGTGAACATATCTCATTACCCCACCTTTCTTATCTAAGTCCAAGACCAATTGGGGTTGAAATATCTATACACAGTCTCACTGAGGTTACAAGCACATAGCTATTCCCCTTCAAAAATGCTGAATAAGAGAGACAGAGCTAGGATACAGAGTCTCGGAATTTGCCTCGTCAACCTACGGAGAAGTATATGAGCCTGATATCGCAAACCTCTACGGATAAGGCTAAAGGCTACAATTTCTGCAACATCCTACTCTTGGAGCTAAAAAAGTCTCCTTCTATACTTATCTTGTTCTACCCTTTTAACAAACTCCCCAAACAAGAGCTCTAAGTTGACAATCATTTTCAATCAAAATTTGAGTAAGCTCAATGATTGCGTAATTAAGAACAGCTCATACTATACACACTGTACACCAGAGGATCAAAAGAAGAGAGAGGCCATTAAGTGGATATAGCCGAACATACTTGAATACCGCCTTCAGGCATATATGAAGATGTTGTGTTAGGATAGAGTGACATCATCTATGGAGAGTGTCCGCTGCATGACGATACGCCTTCACTAGCGGATATAGACAACATAACATTAGGCATAAGTGTTCTTTACTTTTATTGATTTGTGGCTCTTGACACTGTCCTAAGTTGCTTTCTCCACCTGGGTGACTATTCTGCTGGAACGCCCTGGAGCGATCTCCTATATTATCTATATCCTATATGAAGTTCACCTGTCTTTAACACAATGCCAGAGAAAACTAATGAATGGTTGCAAAATAACCAATTCATACGTTTATCAGTGTTTCCTTGAAAGGTTTAGAATGAATCTGATACAAATTCTGTGCCACAGCAAATCATGAGAGAGAGAAAAGGGATGATTTCTTGCGAGAGATATTTGGATTAGGCTCTAAGAGTAATTGTCCCATATAATGAATTGGGACATCCATTCACTACTATAGCAACATAAATTGCTTCAACCATACTATGTTCATATATTCTTCAAATTTTGATATATACCATAATGCAACTTTTTTCTCTCAAAGTTCTTTGTGCTCGCGTCGAAATCAAAATTGCGTCCATTCCGATCTCACTCTCTGTCATGCGACTTGATGCACACCAAGGAGATAGATGGAGAGACAGTGTTCATCTGGACGAAACGATATAGTGTCTTAAGTGCACTTTCTACACTTGAGTTACATTTCCTTCTAATGGATAGTAGGCCTGCACTCCCACTCCGCGACGAATTATCTCTTCCACTAATATGAGAAACACCATATAAATCACACTTCAATGAGGAGAGTAGAGAGGCATCCTCAAATTCTTCCTCAAATGGATGGAGGGAGTACGAGAACAATGTCAAATGTATAGAAGACACCGAATTTCTATACAAATCGCAGATTAAATGTCCATCATACATATTGAATAATATAAGCATGCGTGCGAAGTCTCACGGGAAACCAGGTGTATATGAAATGGCAATTTCCTGAGCGTATGCAGAGCACCTTCTCAACATTAATATCCACCATTGTTCTTCACACATGCAAATTCCTTCCATCGGATGCCTAAACCAAAACAGTAGCGAGCTTCTTATGGAAAGCAGTTATAAAAATCTCTGCACATTTGCATCCATCGGTCTCTTGAGAGAAATCTTATTCAAGTATCAAAACCACTTACAAAGTTTCTTCAATCTGATCTTTGCACCAGCACCTTTCATTAGAAATTTGGAAGGCACAAGTGGGTCAGCTAGCAAGGCTCCTCCAATATGTCGACACAATATTACTGAAGTCTCCACCTATCCTAGTATCTTCACCAATAAACATCCAAATACCTAAGTAATTGTATACCCAACCGAGGAGTCCTAAAGAGACGTCCCATTTGCACTGATATGACTGGTTCCCATCAATTGATCACTTTCACGCCATTTGTGGCTGTAATATGGAAGTCAGCTCGGTTGAGAATGAGGATGGCAAGAGGCCATCAGTTGAGGTCAACGGCCAATTGAGGAAGACCTCAATGACGTCCACTGGCCTCCAAAAAATTCCCTAATGAGGAACCATCGGAAGGTATGCAGCGAATTACCCTGAGCTCCATTCGGTGACACACCAATAAGAGATCGCTTAGTCTACTGAATTAATCTCCTAGCCATTTCAATGGCGTTGTACCCTATTGCATATGACGTTTCTTCGCATTTGAGATTAATGTTAGTAAAGTGAGACATGGTCCATCCTCTGAGAGAGATTGAATGGAGGGTGCCTCTGTTGAGGATGGATAGAGGGCAAGATTGCGTATAAAAGCAATTTTGGACCTTGGAGAGGAGTTCTATCTATAGTAGGAGAAGAGATGGGCTATATCTTCTTGGTAAGGGACAAGTTTAGGAGTATTGGCTGTAGGACATTTGAGAGACGTTGTGGTCATAGGGGTGGATGATACCATCACTGCACTTAGATGTCTTCGAACCTGGTTCTAATGACGAACTGCAATCTTGGCGTATCATGCTTGTCTAGATGGAATCAAAAACTTACACTCAAGAGAGAATCATGGAGTAGTTCCTAGGGGTGGAATATGGTTCTCATACATACTCCTTGTTGCCAATTAGGTGGGAACACCAATGAACCGTCCCAAAAGAGGCGCCTTGTTGTAGGCCATCTATATAGGAGGGGGCTTGGTATGTCAGAGATGTATGGAGAACTTTCTATTGAGGTCATCTTCTGCTGGTAGAGGTACATGTAGAGCTAGATAGGAATGCAGTTTGCATAAGGTCAAGGACCGCCACATAAAAATGATGGTTGTCAGTTATCACTTACGCACAAGAAAGAGTCACCTATGAAAGCCCACAATTTCAAATATAGAAAAACAGACACTCTAAGGAGATCACTGTAGTAGATTGGAAATGTTCTGGCACATAATAATTTTGAAGAACACAGAATACATCCCTACGGGATTTCATAGTGCCTTATTGCCGAGACACCTGGGAGTGCAATGGATTATAATCCATCATCCTTTGGCAGACCCCTTCTAATGCCACACGCAAAAGGCTGTTGATTGATGTTGATAGAGGAGAATTGATCATTCAAAGGAGTGATCAATTCCTTGAGTATCTGCACTCACTCGATACTTTGGATATGTGCTCTGTGCAATGCCATTAACAAGAGCAGCTACTACTAAAACTTTGACTTCCTCATGTGTAAGCTACACCAATTCGCATTAACAACGACAATTGAGAGGAGCACACTGAAACAGTCCTATTCTCAAAACAGAGGGTCCAAACAGTAAGAACCTCTCACCCAGTTTTCAAAACTGCATACATTAAAGGTTGATTGAAGTATTAAAAAACAGAGGAGGAGCAAATAAGCCACAACCAAAATTCTAAGTGTGAAATGAAGAGACCAACACACCCATCAGAAATAATTCAATACTTCGAAAAGTTATGATGCTAGAGTCTCCGACTGAAAGTCACCTACGTACTACAACTAAATAAACACGGAAAAGTCAACTTGCAGCTATGTCAATCCCACAAGTACCATAAGTCCTAGTTTACTTACTCATGAGGGTTCATGAGAGCCCCACTGTCAAGCTACTGACACTATTAAAATAACCAGCACAAATCATTGTTAGAGGAATGAGTAACCCAGAATAGTTGATAATTTATCTATTTCTTTGATTATCTTAGAGTTAAATATTGTTGTGTCTTTATACCGTGATATTGATCCGAGTCAAAACTAATGACAGACAAACTTTTAAATAAGACTCAAAATACTTTAAAATAAAAAAAAAAAAAAAAAAAAAAAAAAAAAAAAAAAAACAAAACAGAAAGAAAATAGCACACCTCTGGGAGGAAGATCTTGCTGGGCGTTTAACACCAATAAGGTCCCGCTAGCAGATGGTCGTTTAACGCCCAGTTCCTTGGGCACCAATTCCTGGCGTTAAACGCCAGAAAAGGGCACCAGACTGGCGTTAAACGCCAGAAAAGGGCAAGAATTGGCGTTAAAGCCAGAAATGGCACCAAGTCCAAGAAAGCCCACTAAAAAACGTTCTTAGCTAACTAAAGAACGCTTCAGCAATTGCATGCATAATAGAGAAGCAATTTGCACTTCCTTATCGACACAACTTAGACAGCATAAATATGGATAGACACACATAGTAAAATAGTACAGGAAGAAAGTAACATTCTTTATCCTTGACACACCCTACTCAATTGCAGAGAGGAGATGATACGACACACGAAACACAATTCACCAAACCACAAATACACCCACGGATACACCCAACCTACTACTCATCTCTATCTTGTATACTACCATAAACCATTGCATAACACAGGAGACAAATCAATGCACAGAAACCTACCTTCACACCACAAAAAACCCTTCACGACCTAGCAAAAGAATCACTCATCATATACTCGTTAGACGACACTCCACACTCAACATTAACATGCTATATCATACACCAGAAAACTTCACACGAGAGGAAGAGTAACGCTTACGAACAAACAAGAAATTTCTAAGTAAAGACACAGTAACATCTAATTCCCTCCCAAACTACCACTGCGAAGCACTCATAATTAAGACACACACTACGTACCTAAGGAATTCTCTAAATCTCCTAGAATCTACAAAACCTAAATATCCTTAAAATTCCAAGACCCATGAGTCAAACGTAGAACGCTTCATTTTCACAAGCACTTCTAATCATCTAAAAAACTAACTTAGAATCTTTCCCATATTCACAAAACACTGAATCTAAAAAACTAAGACTTAAATACGAACGTTAACTTCCGTCGCCTGACTCCTTTCTGGCCGAACCCACATATGCCCATCTCCACACATCCCTCTCGTCATGCTCTTTCACACATCATTCCAATTCAGCTATCAAATAGACTTGTTCTTCGTTTGTGACCACGATGGGACGAGCGGAGAACTTTCTAAAGCTTGGTGATGCATAAAAGAGCATGCTTATGTCTTATCTATATGTAATTTATTCGCATTATACGCAGCCAACTTTATGGCGAATACTATGGCAATGGCGAGTAAAACACCTGGTCTAGAAAGAGGAAAGGGAAGCAATACAAGCTTTCCACCACTCTGAGTCATGGGAGTTGGAGAGATTCATGTCAAGGGTGCATCAAGAACACTTCTATGAAGTTGTGGCCCTAAAAAAGGTGATCCCCGATGTCCCTTTCAAACTCAAAAAGAGTGAATATCCGGTGAACCACGCCATGAGGATGTCACACAAAGAAGGTATGGGAAAAGTACACTGCACGAACCTACCCATTTACAAAACAAATCAAGAATACTAATGGTTCAACAGAGTTCTACGTTGTCACAAGTCAAACGTCATATGATCACCAAATGAACGCAATAGTACTTTATCAAGTGCATGTGATACCCAGACCCAGAAGAATTTCAGAGATTCCACCATGCGGGTATCGAGTGTTATACAGGAAATAACTTGGATTTATTTTAGTTCCAACGCGAAAAATGTAAGGAGATTGGCATTCAACTACTTGCCCATGAGTAGAACCACCAGGAGATATATAACATACCTTACATGCAGAATAACGATGGTGGTCAACTAGTTGATCCAAAGTTGACCAAAGTGCCCACAGCATTCGTACCGCTCTGTATGTAGTAAGGTACGGTTGTTAAGGCGGGCCGCACACAAGTGAAGAGTGATAATAGAGGGAAGCCGTTCAACTGGTAGCGAGGGCGCATTGATCACAGACCTTCAGTGTAGGCGACGAGAGGATGTTCTGGAGGTTTTATCAATCAGTCTCTTTCATGAGTTCCAACCCGCACATTTATGCTAACACGCTTTGGCCTTTCCGTATAGATTACCCTTATCTTGAATAACCAATGCATTTTGCCTCCTAAATCTGAATCACTAAACAAGGAGCTAATACATTGCAATTATCAATGACATCATGATTTGGAGAAAAGAATAGAAGTTTCATGCAGAGTGTTATACTCTCGATGAGAAGATAACATGGTATAAGGTTGGCGGACATGTAATCACTCTTTTAGCCCTATGGCATGCAAAGACCGCCTTTTCACTCAATACTCCGAATTGTGTCACCTTCACTCTTAAGTCATCAATATAAATGTTGAGAACAGTTTTGACGAAGTGAAACAATCCAATGGAGGGATAGCCTAAATCTTTCTCCATTGATAATTGAGTGGATAAAATGGAGAGTACAAGCTCCAACGAACATCAAAGGACAAATGGCCTCATAGAAGTTGAGCAAAACAACAGAGGACCCTCGTCAAGATTTACACTCCCTAAAAATCCACTGGAGAATTATGTGGGCGTTCATAGTGCGAGACTGCCATCTTTTCCTCCACATAAACATTGGTGGAGCAAGCGCAGATCTAGCGAGTGAATTCTCTCCTAACAACACAATAGTAGTTCCAACATGGCGACCATACTAAGGAGGGGCATCCAAGAGAGTATTCCATCTTCTCTCTCCTCAATGATGTTCTCATACAATATTGTTAATGAGAGAAGATCAACTAGTGTCATACTCATTCAGAATGAGCTTACTTAGATCAAAGGCATCCGGAGCGCTGTAAGTAGACATAGAGTAGACATCTAAGCACCACCTCAATCGGGAAATCTGCATCAATGAAGGTAACAAACAGAGGCCACCTGTCTCAGTTCGAAACTTCACAGGAGTGACCAGCGGTTGTAAATTTCGGTATGTCTAACTTATATATATTTTCTCGATCTAAGTTTATAGTTTGGCGACAAATTAATATTATGAGTTGTTTATTTCGTTTAAACCACTTGATATAGCATCAGAATTAGTCTGGTGATCATTAGTGTCTTAGTGTCTATAACTTAAGAGACAATCATGATGCGAAAATCATGCTATTTTCATTGAATAAATGTGAGTAAAAGGTCATAAAATCCCCTAAATTAAGCCCAAGATAAACCTTACAAATGGGTTTATCAAACCTCCCTCACACTTAAACCAAGCATTCCCTCATACAAATCAAAAAGGAAACAAAGGGTTATCCACAATTTAATTCAATGTACAAACATAATGCAACCTACCTAAATGCAACTATTAAATGAATGTTATTACTTGGTCAAAATGAATCAATTTCTAAGAGAACATATATAAAGCACAAGGGCGCTAAGGCAATAGCAATCACATTAAATCACAAATTGAATCGAGTTTATTAATATTTTTTGCAAACTTGCAAGAAAAGTGATAATCATAGGTGGAGACATATATAATTGAGCAATGGAAACCCTCACCGGAAAAAAGTGTTTGCACTCTAGTCGCTCAATGTTTAGGGTCGATCCACACTCAATTCTCTCCTAATTTTTTTTTTTTTTTTTTTTTTTTTTTTTTCATCTAAACAAATCAACATTTATTTCATGCATGCATACAATTTATCATAAAAGGATACCTTTTCATAGGTTGTAATGGGTTAGGGTCAAGGTAGGATGCATATTTTGGTCAAGTGGACTTGAGATTTGAATCTCGTCTGATAGAGTTATCTGTTGGGTTGGAATGAGGATGCATGACGTAAGTCCTGTATACCCACAAGTATAGAAAACTTAGGGTTAGGACATAGGCCCTAGCTTTTGAAATAATGCCTTGATACAGAGTTATCAAAGACTAGGATCACGCGTATGGCGCTACTCTGCTTTATGGTTTCGCATTTTCTATTCTACCATTTCCAGCTCATCCCTTGGACGAATTTTCTATTTATTTGTCTCACAATATTATGCATTGATTATTCTACTGAGAATTTTATTTTAGGGCATTTGTCCCCTTTTATTTCTTTCTTATATTTCTCTCTATCTATCACTCTTATAGCTTTGATTATAGTTTTATCTGCTTTATCATATGTAATGATCATGCTTATTGTTATATATATTATATTATTTGTTCCTCGTTTTGGATATATAAAGAGTTATATGATAACAAAAGCCAAAACTATTCAATGCAATAAAAATGGCTATTTGTACTATTATTGAAATGCAAGAGCAACATTATAGGAGCCATTTGGATAACCAATTCCTCATATGTTTCAATGGAAATACAACACACACCTTTTACTCAACCAATGTCCTAAGTTTTCTTCTGCACTTTGATGTACACATCTTACATTCACGGACTTAGCCTAGTCTTTGATGTCGATATGAGATTCGCAATTAGAGCGTGTCATTATTTAGTTGTTCCTTTTTGCTTGCAGTGTGGTATTGATCGTGAGTTAAATCATTTTGAGAACAGGGTGGTTGCCATTAGTAGTAAGCATAGGCTGCAAATTGGCTAACTGAGATTTTAGTGTGGATAGATAAATACGAGTAAGGCTTACTTTTGGGCAAAAGTTGTAGCTAAAATGAAATGAATGGCCTCAATCTATATAATTAGCGATGTGCCGTAGTTCATCAAATAATGGACAAGAATCAATATTAGCAAGGTCGTAAAGTAGACTTATTATGAGCATTCTATAGGATATGAGAGAGAACTATTACGCACCAACAAGAAAAATTGATACACAATAATGGTATAATATAATGGCATAACATCGCAATTAGAGGATCAAAAACTCATCACGCACTTGGGTTATTCTATAAGCTCAAAAACATGATCCACCATATATATAATTCAAGCAAGTTCAATGAAAAAGTTTTCAATCAAATCAATTGAATGCCCTATAGATAATTTTTCTCGAATTTCATTATTTTTTTAAAAAAAAATAAATGCTGGTGAAGATGCAACAAAAAAATCCTAAAAAAGGCCTAAATGAGATGCAAAAAGTGTTGGGATTAGAAACTTGTCACCTCAAGGAACGCCGAACGGTTGGATGACCTCCCCACACTTAAAAATTTGCACCGTCCTAGTGCATTCAAGATAAGCAAGGGGGTACGGCGACTTTTCGATTTGCTACCTTCAGCTGGTAGATCAACCGGTGCTGCGTGTTCTTTCTTCCGCTTCCATTTTTCCTTATGGTGCATCATTCATGAAAAGTAGAAAATAACACCGAAAGATTGAGAGAATACAAAAGCAAGGAAGCATACATTGTTGGAATTAGGTAAATCACTAGAATTAAGTGGGAGTGAATAAGTGTGACATTAGAGAAAGTAGGTGTGTGAATTCTAAATTAGGCGCCCTTTTAGAAACACACACTAAGGCATAGAAAAGCTATGTCATCAAGCGACATACACAGCTTTAGTCATTGTTTTATGGGAAATGCTATGAATCCTTCACCTTTCTTGAATGAAAAATGTTTCTTAATAAAATGAAAAAAAAGAATTGCTATGATTTGAATTTTATAACAGTTTAAATTATTTTTGATGTGGTGGCAAATACTTTTGTTGTCCTGAATGTATGCTTAACCAGTGCAATATGTCTTTTGAATTTGTGGTTCATGAATGTTGGCTTGAAAAAATGATTGAAAAAAGAGACTGTTACTGAGGACTGAAAAAATCATAAAAATGATTCTTGAAGCAAGAAAAAGCAGTGATACAAAAAAAAGAGAAGAAGAAAAACGAAAAAAGAAGAAAAAAAAGGAGAAAAACGAAAAAAAGAGAGAAAAAAAAAGAATAAAGTTGTGATCCAAGGCAAAAAAGAGTGTGCTTAAGAACCCTGGACACCTCTAAAATTAATCGTGATTTCATAGATGTTTTTGGAATCCATTGTATATTCTCTTCTTTTTATCTTATTTGATTTCAATTGCTTGAGGACAAGCAACAATTTAGGTTTGGTGTTGTGATGAGCGGATAATTTGTACCTTTTTGGCATTTTTTTAGTATGTTTTTAGTATGATCTAGTTAGTTTTGTATATTTTATTAGTTTTTAGTTAAAATTCACTTTTCTGGACTTATATGATTTGTGGTGTTTTTCTGTGATTTCAGGTATTTTCTGCTGAAATTGAGGGACCTGAGCAAAAACTGATTCAGAGACTAAAAAGGACTGCAGATGCTGTTGGATTCTGACCTCCTGCACTCGAAGTGATTTTTCTGGAGCTACAGAAGCCCAATTGGGCGCTCTCAACATCGTTGAAAGTAGACATCCTGGGCTTTCCAGCAATATATATAATCCATACTTTGCCCAAGTTTGATGGCCCAAACCGGCGTTCAAAGTCACATCAGAATTCCCAGCGTTAAACGCGGAACTGGCACAAGGATGGGAGTTAAACGCCCAAACTGGCACCAAAGCTGGCGTTTAACTCCAAGAAGAGTCTCTACACAAAAATCTTAAATCTCAGCCCAAGCACACACCAAGTGGGCCGGAGTGGATTTTTATGTCATTACTATCTTGTAAACCTAGGCTACTAGTTCTCTATAAAGTAGGACCTTTTACTATTGTATCTGGAGATCTTTGGATCATGTTTTTTTATGATTGAACCCTCTTTGGGAGGCTGGCCATTCGGCCATGCCTAGACCTTGTTCTTATGTATTTTCAACGGTGGAGTTTCTACACACCATAGATTAAGGTGTGGAGCTCTGCTGTATCCTCGAGTATTAATGCAATTACTATTGTTCTTCTATTCAATTCCGCTTGTTCTTGTTCTAAGATATCACTTGTTCTTCAACTTGATGAATGTGATGATCCGTGACACTCATCATCATTCTCACCTATGAAACGTGTGCCTGACAACCACCTCCGTTCTACCTTAGATTGGGTGGATATCTCTTGATTCTTTAACCGGAATTTTCGTGGTATAAGCTAGAATTGATGGCGGCATTCAAGAGATCGAAGGTCTAAACCTTTCTATGGTATTCTGAGTAGGATTCAATGATGAATGACTGTGACGAGCTCAAAACTCGCATTGTGGGGCGTTAGTGACAGACGCAAAAGAATCACTGGATTCTATTCCGACATGATCGAGAACCGACAGCTGGATAGCCGTGCCGTGATAGGGTGCGTTGAACATTTCCACTGAGAGGATGGGAGGTAGCCACTGACAACGGTGAAACCCTTGCATACAGCTTGCCATGGAAAGGAGTAAGAAGGATTGGATGAAGCAGTAGGAAAGCAGAGAGACGGAAGGGACCAAGCATCTTCATACGCTTATCTGAAATTTGCCACCAATGAAATACATAAGTATCTTATCTTTATCTTTATGTTTTATTCATCATTCATAACCATTTGAGTTTGCCTGACTAAGATTTACAAGGTGACCAATCTTGCTTCAAACC
>QBTX01002944.1:1870-13424 GCA_003063285.2 Arachis monticola | reverse complement strand
CAAGGTGACCATAGCTTGCTTCATACCAACAATCTCTCTGGGATCGACCCTTACTCACGTAAGGTATTACTTGGATGACCCAGTACACTTGCTGGTTAAGTTGAACGGAGTTGTGAGCTTCTCTAACAGTGCCTGGAACTCTTTTATCACAATTTCGTCCACCACTTAGCATCTCTCTGTATCCCTCCCAAGCATCATAAAGAGATTTATTATCTCCTTGTTTGAAGCCTTGGATGCTCAGCCTTAGCTGTGTCATCCGTTTTGGAGGAAAATAGTGATTCAGAAATTTTTCTGACAGCTCTTTCCATGTCTTTATGCTGTCCTTAGGTTGGTTATTTAACCACCTCTTAGCTTGGTCTTTTACAGTAAATGGGAACAGTAATAATCTGTAGACATCCTGATCTACTTCCTTATCATGTACTGTGTCAGCAATTTGTAAAAACTGTGCCAGAAACTCTGTAGGTTCTTCTTGTAGAAGACCGGAATATTAGCAACTTTGCTGCACCATGATAATCAGCTGAGGATTCAACTCAAAACTACTAACTCCGTTGGAGTGTATATAGATACTACTCCCATATGAAGCAGTAGTGGGATTAGCATATGACCCCAGAGTCCTTCTGAACTGTTCATTTCCACTTAAGTCCATGATGGAAAAAGGGAGATGATGTGGATTTATTTTATTTATTTTATTATATATAAAAAAAGTTTCAAAATAATAATAATAAATAAAATAAAAACGACAATAAAATTAATAATAAAATAAAAATAAAATAAAAAGAATTTAAAAATATTTTATGAAGATTTTCGAAAAAGTGAGAAGAGAGAAAGTGGTTAGGATATTTTTGAAAAAGATATAATTAAATTTAATTTTTTTAAATCTTAAAAGGATAAGATTTAAAAAATTTTGAAATTGAAATTTGAATTTTTATAAAGAAAAAAAATCGAAAATATGGCTTAAAAATAGTTAGAAAAGATATTTTTTTTGAATTTCAAATTTTATGATGAAAGAGAAAAACACACAAAAGACACAAGACTTAAAATTTTTAGATCTAATGCTCCTTGTTTTTGAAAATATTGGAAGGAAAATACCAAGGAACACCAAACTTAAAAATTTTAAGATCAAAACACAAAGAAGACTCAAGAACACTTTGAAGATYCACAAGAACAATAAGAACAAAAGAAAGAACACCAAACTTAAAATTTTTAGAAAACATCAAAAAAATTTTTGAAAATTATAAAAAGATTAACAATAAAACACCAAACTTAAAGTTTGGCAAAATATTCAATCAAAGAAAAATTATTTTTGAAAAAGATTTTAAAAAGAAGATACCCAATTACCAAGAACATAGACCAACGCTCTAGCCAAATGGGCAGTAAAGGTAACACTTGTTTTGAAGAGGTATTTTTACTAACTAAAAAATATAATTTAAAAAAAAAAAAAAAAAAAAAAAAAAAACACAGAGAAAAACAAGAAAAAGACCACAGGAACAAAGAAAAACTAAAAATCAAACCCAAGGGAAAAAATAAATAAGAAAACAACTACTACAAAAAAAAAAAAAAAAAAAAAAAAAAAAAAAATTTAAAAGGAAAAATAAATATGCAATTGACACCAAACTTAAAACCAAAGACACTAACTCATGAAAAAATTAAAAATTGAATAAGACAAAGTAATATTTTGAAAAAATTTTGAAGAGAAATTTAAAGGGATTCAAATTTAATACTCTATAGCATCATCATATTCTTAATCTAAGCCAACAAAATAAACTTTAGTTCTGTTCAAACTCACAATCCCTGGCAACGCGCCAAAAACTTGGTGCCACGAAAATTGCAATCACACTTTTTTGCAATCACACAACTAACCAGCAAGTGCCACTGGGTCGTCCAAGTAATACCTACGTGAGTAAGGGTCGAATCCCACAGAAGGATTGGGTTGAATCAACTAGTGTTTATTTTTATTTATTTCTTAAGTCAGAGATGCAATTATAATTATTCAGTTTTGAATGGTACTAAAAATAAAGAGCGTGGAAAATAATACTATGTTGTGCAATAATGGAGAATAGTTGGAGTTTTGGAGAGGCTTTGTCTTCTGAATCCGTAAACAAATATTCCTCCATTGCAAAATGCAAAGTTCCTTCCATGGCAAACTATATGATTAGGGTGTCGTCGTTGTCAATTGATACTTCCCATCCTCTCATGAAAATAGTCCAGAATGCTCTTCACAGCACGGCTAATCAGCTGTTGGTTTCTCATCATGTCGGAAGAAAATCTAATATGGATTAAACTTTTTGCATTTTTCATGTCAGGCTCAAAACACTCGCGAGGTTGAAGCTCGTCACAGTCGTCCCATCCCAGAATCCTACACGGAATACCACAACGAAGGTTTAGACTTTCCGAATTCTCATGAATGCCGCCATCAATTCTAGCTTAATACCACGAAGATTCTGATTAAGGAAATTCTTAAGAGATACTCATTCAATCTTATGTTAGAATGGAAGTGGTTGTCAAAAACCACACATTCATGGGATGAGGAGTTGATGAGTGTCACGAATCACCACTTTCTCCATAGTTAAGCGCCAAAGAACATCTTAGATAGGAAACACGCATGTTTGAATGGAAAAAACAGAAGAATATTGCATTAATTCATCAAAGAACAGCAGAGCTCCAAACACAACCCCAACAAGGAGTTTAAGATCAGCCATCCAAAGAGTTAATAAAATTCAGACTCTAAAAAATGTCAGAGATACAAAAATAAAGTCTCTAAAGTGTTTAAATTACTAAAAACTAGTTAACCTTAGGTTTACAGAAAATGAGTAAAACTAAGATAATTGGTGCAGAAATCCACTTATTGGGCCCACTTGGTGGTGTGCTGGGGCTAAGACTTAAAGCTTCTCACATGCCTGGGCTGTTTCTTGAGTTGCACGCCAGGTTGTAACGTGTTTTCTGGCGTTGAACTCCAACTGTTAACCTGTTTCTGGCGCTGGACGTCCAGACTGCAACATAGAACTGGTGTTGAACGCCGTTTACGTCATCTATCTTCACGCAAAGTATAACTATTATATATTTCTGACGAAGCCCCTGGATGTCTACTTTCTAACGCCGTCGAGAGCGCGACAATTGGACCCCTGTAGCTCCAAAAAATCCATTCCGAGTGCATGGAGGTCAGAATCCAACAACATTAGCAGTCCTTTTTCAGCCTAAATTAAATTTTTGCTTAGCTCCCTCAATTTCAGACAGAAAATACCTGAAATCACAAAAAAACACACAAACTCATAGTAAAGTCCAGAAATATGATTTTTCCTTAAAAACTAATAAAATCCTATTAAAAACTAATTAAAACATGCTAAAATCTATATGAAATTACCCCCAAAAAGCGTATAAAATATCCGCTCATCAGCTGTATCCTGTAATTTCTATTTTTCAGGATATCTGACAGAGGGAAGGGAAATGCCAAGGCCACCTCTAGAAAAAGGAAGAGGTCTCAGTCATCTACTAAACCAGTGACCTCCGGTTATT
The DNA here is from genome assembly GCA_003063285.2 of Arachis monticola. Lineage (NCBI taxonomy): Eukaryota > Viridiplantae > Streptophyta > Magnoliopsida > Fabales > Fabaceae > Arachis > Arachis monticola. The sequence goes on along the minus strand of QBTX01002944.1, from coordinate 9,911 downwards.
CTGAGATGCGTCTCTCTGATAAGGAGAAGGCAGATCAACTCCTGCCTCCTACCAACTCAGAGTGGTTCGCCAATCTGTATTGCGAGCTCTGATTTCCATGCTATCTGGGACGAAAGCTCAACCTGGAGAAAAAGCTAGCTATCCCCTCCAATTTGAGGTGGTTTATTGAGCCCCAGATTGAGGAGAAGGGCTGGTCTTTCTTAGATAGAGAGCTAGAACGAGTGAACGAGTCTTGGGTCCGTGAGTTTCAGAGCAACCCTTGACATGGTTCACCTTAGAAGCGGACAGATTATGGTCACGGAGGCAGATATTGAGGAGATCCTCTACTGTCAGCCCAAAGTCAGTGACAAGGATGCTTTTCAGAGGGCTGAGGAGGAAATGCATAGTATGACATTTGGCTATAATGCATTGCGTACTGTGGTTGCGCAGCCGGACGCCCCTTGGGAGATGGATGCCTCTAAAGTGAAACCCAAGGGGATGAGGTTTGATTATTTGACGAAGGAGGCTAGGGTATGGTAGCAGATACTTGCTCATTACGTCATGCCTAGCATTCACTTCACGGAGATTCCGGTTGACTTGCTAGTCCTGATTGGGTGCATCATTGAAGGGAAGGAGCTGTACTTCCCCCGACTTATCAGAAAATTAATGTGGCGAGCCCATATCAGGGGCACCCTCCCTTTTCCTAGTTTGGTTATAGAGCAGGCTCACCGGGCTGGAGTTCCATGGCTTCCAGATGATGAGTCACCACCAGCAGTCCACGAAAAGGAGAAGGTCATTCCGTGGGGGACTTGGGTGAGTGACAGACCAACTGCCCCGCGTCGAGACCGGCTTCCATAGCAGCGGCAGCTGGGCCGTCCTCCTCTGCAGCTGCAGCTGGAACCTCCACAGCCACAGCCACAGTAGGAGCCACAGCCGCAGCCAGATGCAGACGTTGACCCTCTCACCCAGTCTCAATTGTAGCATCGAGGACGATGCTTTCTTCTAAGTGTGGGGAGGTCACTGTCGTCGGTGGGATTTCTATTTTGGTGACCATTTCAGACATTCTTCCCTTATTTTGTCTTATTTGTAGTATTTGCACTTTATTTTATTGCACTTTTGGATGATTTTATATATCAGTTATTTTGAATACTTTTGTTTTAGCTCGTTGCATTTTGCACTTTGGTTTGTATATACTCTAGATTCTTAGTTGGATTTGCACTTTTWGTTTGATWRTATATATATAGTTATTTTAGTTTATTAGTTGTGAATGGAAAAAATTTGGATTATTGAGCTTAGTTTACCCTTTTGTATATGAGAATTTGGTTTGATTGAAAAAGGGAACCAATCTAAGGAATTTTCACCTTTCTTAATCAAAACACTGCATTTAGGATATACATATAATAAGCTTAGTCAAAACAATGAAATTTTCCAAGGAATTTATATATAGGGCACCCCAATTGATTGAAAAAAAAAATTTAGAACTTGCTTGAACTATATATTGTGGATCATGTTTTGAGCTAAGAACACAAGCATATGAGATTCGAGCCTAATTGTGTGGTTACATCATATTATCACTATTTTCATTCTTGTGTGTGATTATTCTCTTTCTATGATTGTAATCTTTGATTTGTTTGATTCTATATGTCCATTATTTTGTGAATACATGCATTTATATAATTGAGGCCATTGTTTCAATTAGCTCACTTACCCAAATAGCCTACCTTTTGTCTTCTATTGTTAGCCAATTTTAAGCCTATGCTCAATCCAATTGTTCTTAATTTTAGCACATTACAAGCCTAAAGAAAAAAATAATAAATGTCCCTTGTTTGGATTTTTTATTAGCTTAGGCTAGTGAGAGTGCTTATCATTTAAGTTTGGGAGAGTTGGGAACATTGGTTGGGATAAAGGAGTTTTTTTTGTATTTTTATTGAAAATGTTGAGAATTTGATACATACTCATGCATTAAATGTTTAAACCATATGCATTGATGCTCTTGTATATATTTTAGTTTGGAAAAAAATGATAAAGGAAAAAAAGAAAAAAATATATAGAAAAGAAAGAAAAAGAAAAGCAATAAAAAGGGGACAAAACGCCCCAAAGTAGAGTTCAATAATATCAATGCATATAGGATGTGAATTGAAAAGAGAATGCATGAGTGTGTGAAAAAGTGAGGATTATGGGTAGTGATGTGTTTGAATTCACTCCCCCCAGTAAAAATGGTGAATCCGCTCTTTGGCAAGTGCACCAAAATTATCGTCAAGTAATAACCCACAGTGGAGTGGGATCGTATCCATAGAGATTGGTATATTTGAGCAATTTTTAATCAATTGGTGAATTAGTCAAGCTAAACAGAATAAGTTGTGATTGCAGAATAATAAATGGCAGAAACATAAATGCCAAATGAATAAAGAAAGGCAATAGAGTGCGGAAATAGAAATGGCAAGAATGTAAACAGGGAATGGGGATTTGCAGAATGTAAATGAAAGCTATAAAAGAATGGGAGAGATAAGAATATGGGGAATTCATTGAGATCAAGAGATATTGTCTCTTTGGATTAAATCCAGCTTATATCCTCTTCAATCATGCAACTCATTGACCTCTTGGCAATCATGATTGATTGAGCCCCAATCCCTTGGTGACTCAATCTCTCAGATCTTGATCAATAGCCAATTCCTTGGTCTAATTGCTCATAAAGAGAGATATGCTTGGTCCCTGATTATACCACACATCATCATAAGTCCAAGTAGAGGGAAGATTATATGTCACCATATTCAAACACCAAAACCCAGATCCTACTCAAGTATGAGAAGGAATTTCTAGCATGGTTTCATGTTTCCTTTTCCAAAGTTCCCATGAAACCCATTTTGCATTCAATCTCTTTTCCAAGATGATTGAACACTAAGCATGAAAAATGAAATTCCTTCTAGCAAATCAAAGAGAAGATGAAGAGAAGAAGAAATTCACTATCGTTAACCTATCAAGTACAACAAAGCTCCCTCTCTCAATAAGAGGGAATTTAGCTACTCATAGCTCAGAGAGAAAGTACAAGAGATGGAAGAGAAAAAGTGTAAAAAGTGAAAACTAAACCCAACTAGAACTATCCCCAATACTACTACTCTGATCCCTTTTTTAATACTTTCAAGGGATATTTATACTACTCCTAGGTCTAGAAAAATAAAGGAAAATACAAATGTGAAAAGAAAATTACAATTTGGAGGGAAAAGAAACTCAACAAACCTAATCTTCCAACTGGCGTGTGACTGGCACTTCGCTGGCGTGTCATGCTTCCTTTGATTTTGGCTTGGCATGCCACGCCTCATCATCCAAGTGGCACGCCTTCCTTCATTATGTCCCTGGCGTGCCACGCCTTCGAGCCAAAGTGGCACGCCCAGGCCATTTTAATAACATCAAGTAGCCTGGCATGCCACGCCTTCGATACAAAGTGGCACACCCAGGCCATTTCCTCATCTTCATGCTTTCGGGAAACTTGTACCAGTGTAGCACGCCCAGGGTCTGGCATGCCACGCCCCTCTAAATTCCTCATCCCTTTGCTGGAGTGCCACGCCTCATCGTTGAAGTGGCACGCCCAGTTCGTTGGCTTCTTATCTCCTTCTCTGGAAAACACTACCAGTGTGATACGCCATGAACGTTCAAGTGGCACGCCAAAGTGAGATTCCTTTTCTGGCGTGCCATGCCTTCGATACCAAGTGGCACGCCCAGCTTTTGCTTGGCCTCCTTGAGTGTTGGCGTGCCATGCCTGGTCATACAAGTGGCACGCCCAAGTGAGATATGTGAGCTGGCGTGCCATGCCTTCGACTCCAAGTGGCACGCCCAGCTTTGGTTTGGGTCTTCTTTGTGCATTGGCGTGTCACGCCTGTGTTGTTCAAGTGGCACGCCTTAGTGGAATTATTGGGCTGGCATGCCACGCCTTCGACACCAAGTGGCACGCCCAGACCTCATTTAGCCTTCAACCTCCTCTCTGGATTCTTGTACCCGAGTGCCACGCCATGTTGCTCAAGTGGCATGCCCATTCAATTGTGGGTCTCTTAGACTTGGCGTGCCACGCCTTGATCCTCAAGTGGCACGCCCAAGTGAATTCTGGAGCTGGCGTGCCACGCCTTCGAAACAAAGTGGCATGCCCTAGTGATGAACTCTTCTAAATGATGAATTGGCGTGCCACGCCCAGCCTCTGGCATGCCACGCCCCTTCAATGGTCTTTATTATTGCTCTCTGGAAAGTTGTACTAGCGTGCCACGCCCAGCTTCTGGCATGCCATGCCAATGAAATTTTGTGGCATTTATTTCAAGCGGCACGCCTGCTTCACACGCCCCACTTGTTTTGTTGTTTCCTTCCCATTTTTGATGTCTTTTTCTCCTGAAATTCAGCACAAACTCATTTCAAAGCAATGTACTATGATATTCATCAATAAGGCATGTATTGCAATGATCAAATGAGATTATGCCTCTTCTATGGTCCTTTTTATGCAAGAAAAAAAGGTAGATGATGCAAGTCATCACAACACCAAACTTAAGCTTTGCTTGTCCCAAGCAAATCATTGTGAGTGGTCTTTTTATGAATTGAGACCTTGGCTTTGAAATGATGTAAACATGACTAAGAATAGGACTTAGTGTTTAACTCATGCATGAATATTTTAATGTCACAAAGGGTCCCTAGATCCTTGAGGGTTCTTTCAAGTGTATGCTTCAAGGGTCCTCTTTAGTGATTGTCACCTTGAATTAGCAAGAGTTTCTCATTCTCTTTTTGATTTTTTTTATTGACCATGACTCTAAGTGTTTTGTCTCAAGACAACCCTTTAGTTAGGATTTCAATTAGCACTCCCAAACCAGTTGGCTTTAGGGTACTAGGTGTTGAAACACCACTGAGAATCTACTTGCCTAGGTCTCTTCTTGACACATCTTCACCACAAGAATCTACTAGGGTTTTCAACTCTTTTGAGCTTTTTTTTATGTTTTCTTTTCATCCCAGTAGTTGATGCTCAGAGCCTTGGGTCTTTATTTCTTACTACTTCTTGGGTCTATAGATATTCAAGGAACACCCCTCAACCTTTACTTGTCATACCTTCTAAGACTAGTCACCTTTCATGACTCATTTTCTCTTGTTCATTCAGGGTTCCACATTTAGTCTTTTCTTTCTTAGCTGTTGAATGATCTCTCTTGGTCTTAGTCTCATTTACTCTTATTTTTGCACAACTCACAACAACTCTTATGGAGACAAACTATACTTTATTGATGTTGAAAAGACTAGAAATAACATTGCGTTTTCTTTTTTGTAATTCAAAGGACTCACAAAAGACTTCAAGTATAAAAACTAAACATGAAAAATAAACTATCCTTACTATTTATTCTCAATCATAAAGTAAAGCAGAGAGAAAAGCTTAAGCAAATTTTAGAATTTGGAAAATGTCAACCATGGGACTTAACAACCTTGTGCAGCTTCAACTTCAGTTCATTGGTCCTTTGCCTTTGTCTTTCTTCTTTGAAGGGGAGGAGTCATCTTCATCCTTTTTGGAGGATCCTTCTTGAGCTTTCTTGTCCTTGGGCTTCCAGAATCCAAGCCTTTGCATGTATTTTCTTTCATCCTCCTTGTGTTTAGCCAGGATTTCCTCTTGTCTAGCACTCAACTCCTCCAGTCCTTGCAAGAATGTTGGGTATCCGGGGTTAAGAGCAGCCACAGCGTTACACAAGTGATTCAGCTTCGCTTGTGTGTTGATATCATATTGCCTCCTTAAAACAGTTCGGGCATCATAAAGATGCCTGAACTCAGCAAGGTTCCTTTGCTACCATTTGTTCTGCTCCATTACTTTGTCGAGTGCACTTCGCACCTCTCCCCAGTTGAACTGTTATTGCTGCTCCTTCCTTGCTTGCTCAAAGCTTCCTTGGAGGTTTTGTATATTCTCATTCATTTGGTCCCATTACTTTCTTTGGCTATCCTGGAATTGGTTGACATCTTCCCTCAATTGGTGCAAATCTCCCTTCATTTGATGCACATCTCCATGCAGCTGCTTGATGAGCGGATAATTTATACGCTTTTTGGCATTGTTTTTAGGTAGTTTTTAGTAGGATCTAGCTACTTTTAGGGATGTTTTTATTAGTTTTTATGCAAAATTCACATTTCTGGACTTTAATATGAGTTTGTGTGTTTTTCTGTGATTTCAGGTATTTTTTGGCTGAAATTGAGGGACTTGAGCAAAAATCTTATAGGAGGCTGACAAAGGACTGCTGATGCTGTTGGATTCTGACCTCCCTGCACTCGCAATGGATTTTCTGGAGCTAGAGAACTTCAAATGGCATGCTCTCAATTGCGTTGGAAAGTAGACATCCAGGGCATTCCAGAAAAATTTAATAGTCCACACTTTATTTGAGTTTAGATGATGCAAACTGGCGTTTAACGCCAGCTCCATGCTGCATTCTGGAGTAAAACACCAGAAACACATCACAAACCAGAGTTAAACGCCAAAAACACATTACAACTTGGCGTTTAACCCCAAGAAAAGCCTCTGTACGTGTAAAGCTCAAGCTCAGCACAAGCACACACCAAAGTGGGCCCTGGAAGTGGATTTCTGCACTTAGACTTTTTCTGTAAACCCTAGTAGCTAGTTTAGTATAAATAGAACTTTTTACTATTATACTAGCGTCTTTTCTTGGGATTATCTTTTGATCCTTTGATCACGTTTTGGGGGCTGGCCATTCGGCCATGCCTAGACCTTGTTCTTATATATTTTCAACGGTGGAGTTTCTAGGCACCATAGAATAAGATGTGGAGCTCTACTGTTCCTCGAGTATTAATGCAATTACTATTATTCTTCTATTTAGTTCAGCTTATTCTTATTCTAAGATATTTGCTGCACTTCAACATGATGAATGTGATGATCCGTGACACTCATCATCATTCTCACCTATAAACGCGTGCCTGACAACCACTTCCGTTCTACCTTAGATCAAGCGTGTATCTCTTAGATTCCTTAATCATAATCTTCGTGGTATAAGCTAGAATTATTGGCAGCCATTCCTAAGATCCGGAAAGTCTAAACCTTGTCTGTGGTATTTCGAGTAGGATCTGAGATGGGGTGACTGTGACGAGGTTCAAACTCGCGAGTGTTGGACATAGTGACAGACGCAAAAGAATCACTGGATTCTATTCCGACATGATCAAGAACCGACAGATGATTAGCCATGCTGTGACAGAGCATTTGGACTATTTTCACTGAGAGGACGGAAGGTAGCCATTGACACCGGTGAAACCCGAACATACAGCTTGCCATGGATGGGAGTAAGAATGATTGGATGAAAGTAGTAGGAAAGCAGAGATTTAGAAGGAATACAGCATCTCCATACACTGATTTGAAATTCCCACCAATGAATTACATAAGTATTTCTATCTTTATTTATTTTTATATTTTCGAAAACCATTATAACCATTTAATCCACCTAACTGAGATTTACAAGATGACCATAGCTTGCTTCAGACCAACAGTCTCCGTGGGATCGACCCTTACTCACGTAAGGTATTACTTGGACGACCCAGTGCACTTGCTGGTTAGTTGTGCGAAGTTGTGACAAAGTGTGATTCATGTTTGAGAGCTCCAAGTCTTTGGCGCCATTGTTGATGATCACAATTTCGTGCATGCACCAAGTTTTTGGCGCCGTTGCCGGGGATTGTTCAAGTTTGAAGCCAGCGATTATTTAAGATTCCGGCAATAACACTAAGTTTTTGGCGCCGTTGCTGGGGATTGGTCGAGTTTGGACAACTGACAGTTCATGTTGTTGCTTAGATTAGGTAATTTTCTTTTCAAAAAGTTTTACAAAATCTTTCAAAAAAAATTTTTATTTGCTTTCGTTTTTCCAAAAAGAAATTTTCGAAAAATCCAAAAAAAAAATTATAAAATCATAAAAATAAAAAATATTTTGTGTTTCTTGTTTGAGTCTAGTGTCAATTTCTAAGTTTGGTGTCAATTGCATGTTTTTAAAATTCTTGTATTTTTCAAAAAAAAAATTTATGCATTGCATTCTTCATGATCTACAAGTTGTTCTTGATAAGTCTT
>QBTX01002941.1:0-13443 GCA_003063285.2 Arachis monticola | reverse complement strand
TTCCATACAAAAGAGCTATTACTATAATTGTAAATCGTCTAACACTTTTCTTGTCAAAACTCATTTGAGTTTCTGATTACTATGCTTTCTTCCTTCCATACGAAAAGCTCTTACTATAATGTAAACCGTCTAACTGATGCAGATACGAGAGGGTAGATTTCTAGACTCTTCGTTCCGAGTACCATACGACTTTACAAGCAAAATCTAAGCAGATTTCTGGTGACTTTTGTGAGGTAATGAACATTTCCAGCATTAAAATCCAACATCATTCCAAGAAGATGAGGTTTCTAGGTGGTTTATAAATGTGGAGACATTCTTTGCCTTTGAGCTAGCTTTGGGTTGAGTTTAATAATAGGTTATAGATTTCTTGTCTCTTGACAATTTGTCCATCAATTGTTGTTATTTTTACGTTTACAGTTGAGTTAAAGACTCCTGATATTATTCTTAATTTCTACTATTTACTTTGATGTTGTCAAATGATGGCTATATTTTGAGCTGTTTTATTAGTGCTGATTTGATTTTTAGAGAGTTAATATTAGGTTTATTTTTGCTGTTTAAGTGCTGTTTATTCCTTGTTAATGGCTGATTTCATGCCTTGTTTGATTGAGCAATGATGATGATGGCCTTATTCTGAGCTGTTTTATTAGTGCTGATTTTGATTTTAGTGAGTTCATGTTGGTTGATTTTACGGTTATGTGGCTTTATCCTTATTAATACTGATTTCATGCCTTTATTTATTTTGAGCAAAGATGATGATCCTTATTCTGAGCTATTTTATTAGTGCTGATTTGATTTTAGTGAGTTCATATGGGTTGATTTTGCTGTTAGTTCTGCTTTATCCTTGTTAATAGTTGATTTCATGCCTTGTTTGATTGAGCCAATGATGTATGATGGCCTTATTCTGAGCTGTTTTATTAGTGCTGATTTGGTTTGTTTTGATTTGATATTTATGCATAGTAGTTTATGGTTGATTTTGCTGTTTAGTGCTACTTTATTCTTGTTAATGGCTGATTTCATGCCTTGTTTTATATTGAGCAATGATGATGATGCCTTTTCTGAGCTGTTTTATTAGTGATCTGATTTGTGTTTTCATATATGGGTTGATTTTTGCTGTTTAGTGCTGCTTTTATCCTTGTATGGCTGATTTCATCCTTGTTTTGATTCTCATGATGTTCCTTTTCTGCTTTTTATTGTGCTTTTTGTTTTTCTAGTTGTTTTACTGAGTCTTTATCTCTCAGAATATTTCATGTCTGTTTTGATGTGAGCAATTATGTGATGGCCTTATTTCTCTGTTATTAGTGCTAATTTGATTTTAGAGAGTTCATATGGGTTAATTTGCTGTTTAGTGCTGCTTTATCCTTGTTAATCGACTGTTTCATGCCTGTTGTGTTTGATTGAACATATGATGTGATGATGGCCTTATTTTTAGAGCTTTTTATTTAGTGCTGATTTGGTGTTTAGTGAGTTCATATGGTTGATTTTGCTGTTTAGTGCTGCTTTATCCTTGTTTATGGCTGATTTCATGCCTTATTTTGATTGAGCATGATGCTATGGCCTTATTCTGAGCTGTTTTATTAGTGCTGATTTGATTTTAGTGAGTTCATATGGGTTGATGTTTGCTGTTTGTGCTGCTTTATCCTTGTTAATGGCTGATTTCATGCTTGTTTTGATTGACAAGATGATGATGGCTTATTCTGAGCTGTTTTATTAGTCTGATTTGATTTTAGTGAGTTATATGGTTGATTTTGTTGTTTAGTGCTGCTTTATCTTGTTAATGGCTGATTTCATGCCTTGTTTGATTGAGCAATGATGCTGATGGCCTTATTCTGAGCTGTTTTATTAGTGCTGATTTGTTTTAGTGAGTTTAAATGGGTTGATATTGCTGTTTGTTTAAATTTCAGAAACGTCCCTATTTCCTGCCATATTGTTGCAAAATTTCTAAAAATTTGTTTAATTGAATTTCAATTTTTTTTGTTTGAATTGTTGCTTAGTTTTTTTTTCAATTAATATCTTATAAATCAATAAGAGGATGGAATATATTAGTATCTTTGTATAGAGACAATAGTGAAGAAAACACGAGGACCTACACAATGCTTGAAGATTCATGCAAGACATTGGAAGATAGAGAAGAAATTACTCTAGATATTGAAGGAGGCAATTGGTCCTACTGATGAAGCTGTAAACAACTTGAGCAAATTTTTGGGCACAGTGGCAAGGAATTTAGATTTTGTCCATTAATTTACACAAATTGGAGGGGATTAAAGATAAAGAAGCCATTTGGGAATCTGTTCAAGTGAGAATATTATTATTGTTAGCTATTTCAACTCTTCTTTGTTATATTTTTTGCTACATTAGATGATATAGTTTGAGGTTGTCATGATTGTATTGTGGTATTTTGAATGTGATTGTGGATCTTACAAACAATTTTGTAAGTCAAATTTGATGAAAAATATTCAATTCTTTATGAAAAAACTTATTAAATAGTTTAGATTATTTATTGACTCTAAATATTTAAAAAATGAAATAATTTTTTGAAAACTAATATTGTAATAAGAATATATATTACAAAAAATCGTTGTCAAAAGTTACAAAGGACAACGGTGTTAAAACCGTTGCAAAAAATGACACAACAAGTATTGCTTTAAAACCGTTGTTTTAGATGACTATAAAATGGCAAGGGTTTTAAAACCGTTGCCAAAAAATCAATGGTAACGCTTTTAAACCGTTGTCTTAGACAACTATAAATTGGCAATAGTACAAAAATCGTTACAAAAAAACGACACCCAACGGTAATGCTTTAAAACAGTTGCTGTTGTGGATAACAAAACTACTACAGTTTAAAACCGTTGCCTATCCAGGTACGATTTTAAACTGCTTGTACATGAAAAAGAAACGGTTTAAAACTGTTGTTTCTCGCAGTAACGGGTTGAAACCGTTTGTTTAAAATTTGTTTTCAAAACCGTTGCCCTCTTATCCCATCTACCCAGTCTATGTCGCTCTCATCTGCTTTCCTTGCTTCGTTGCATACAGTCTCCGTACTAACATCGCTACGACATCTCTCTGCACCTCATTAATTAGTACACGTTTCATGCAGAACTTCTCGCTGGTTCGCGCTTTTTGCCTGTCTTACCCTCTTACCTTAGGTGAACAACCATTCCCCTTTTTGCGTAGCATTGCGCAACTTGGCCCAGCATAGTTTACCCAGGTCTAAAACACACCTTGCCGAAAGCCGTTTGCCCTATCAAGTTCTAACTCCCCCTGTGGACTGCGCTTTTCTCTCTAATATCCTATTCCCGGCAACGGTTTTTGACCGGTGGAAGAAAGCATAGTAATCAAGAACTCAAATGAGTTTTGACAAGAAAAAGAAACTCACTGATCTCAGGGAAACCTTCAAGCTCAATGGCGAAGCTTCTTTAAGTCTATTTAGGGTAGAAATGCACCATGCATCATTTGTTTCACTTGCCACTCTTTCCTAATGGAAATTTAAGTAATTAGATGGAAAAAGAAACCGTGAACTGTTACCAGAAAGTTAAGCCACTCATAATAGATAGATGTTAATCAAGACTAGCTGGTACAAATAGAGTTAACAAGATAAGAGACTACAACTAAAAGCAACACTAAAGACATTTTAGCAGCAGAATAAATGAAATTCTAAGATAAAGTTGTGCTAGAGGTACTTAAATTTAATGRAAGATGTAAAGCTCACCAAAGAATCAACAATCTGTTCTATTGTGTCATGGCAAAAGCATTTATCTACAATTTCAATCCTGAAGAAAATGAAAAGTAGAAAAAAGGGCTATCTTAAACTGTGAATCAGAATATAAGAAACAAAGTTAGTAAAGAGAGCATCTAAACAGCTATAGGAATTTTTTATTTTCAGAGAACCAGTTTCCAAATCAAAATCAGAACAACATTAGACATGTATCTTCTCAACACACTCTTGCAGACTACAGCATACACATATCAACATGTTCTACCTTACTATCGTAAAATAAACAAGAAGCACAACCAGTCACACATTTAATCTACAACCAAAATCCATTACATACGAAGCATTCAACTATTCGTAATAATCCAGTAAACTTTTCAGGCATTCAAAGTTTAAAATATTTAATTTAATAAAATATTCCCTACCTCGATGTCACAACTCGTGAAAATCACTAAACACAGCAGCTCCATCAGTGGTTCCAATACCAGCTCCCATGGCAGCAGCAGTAGTGATTCTGGGCAGCTTCAGTACTAGTTCCCGGCGGCTGAAGACTCCGGCAACTTGCAGAACCTAGAGGCGAGGCAGAACAGAGCCGTCTTCCTCAAATCCCAAGTAGCAGCTTCCCTGTTTCTTTTTCCATTCACGTTCCTCTCTATGGCCATGATGAAACAACGAATTGAACGGCGGCGTAGCCAGGATGCAACGGCGGTGGCTCCCTTTCCCTGGCCCCTGGCTCATGCGTAGTTCTTTCTCTCCGCAACATGAAAGTGACRGAAATGGAAGCTTCTGTGACAGAAACGAACGCAACGGCGACGGCAGCGGCTCAGCGACCCCTCGACGGCTCCTTCTCCTTTCTCGCACGACGATGGCGACTGCTCAACGGAGGCGACGACGCAGTGGCGTTGCGGGGTTAGCGCGGCTTCTCTTCTTCGTCCCTCACTCTCCCTTTGTGGACTCTCTTTCTCCTTCGGGCTTGGCAACGATGGCGACGGCGGCACCTAACCCGTCGGCGCCATCCTCTTCTCCTTCCTCCTCTCTTGTCCGTGTGTGTGTATGTGTTACGCTTATGAGTGGGGGGTTGTGTGCTCAGTGGGGGGGTGTTTAGGGTTTTAGAATTTGGAAATTAGAATTTTTTATTTAATTTGGAAATTTAGTTAGGAATGAGAGATTTTATAAAAGGATATAGATAAAATAGATATATTGATAAAAATAGGTGGATAGAATAATAATTTTAAAATCTAATATACTATATTAAAATTATTTAAAAATATTATTTATCAATCTATTGATGAATTCAAATAATTATTTCTAACAAAAAATATATATTTGTTATAACAAAATAATTATTTATAATAAAAATATATAATATTTATTATAAATTTATTTTAATTTTATTTTTTTCAAAAATAATATTTGTTATATAATAATCAATAATAGATATATAATATTTATTTTAAAATTATTTTAATTTTATTTCTTTATATTAATATTTATTATATATTTATTATAATTTATAATAAAGATACTATAATATTTACTTATAAATTCTAATTTTAGCCTTAGTGTTCAAATATAAATTTATAATGCTTAAAATTATATATTTTTCAATAAGTATATTATATTATATTTATATAATAAATTATTTTTAGTTTTTATTTTTTTAAAATAATATTTTATTATCTATAACCAATAGTTTTTGAGTTTATTATATTGAAATCATATTTATAAAAAATAAGTTTTTTCAATTTATATAATATCACTAAAAATATTAATAATTATTTTTTAAAAAAAAAAAAAATGTACAATTATTAAATAATATTAGTTAAAAATGCGTCTGTATTATAAAAATGATTGAATGTTGTAAAAACCGTTCTTAAAGAGTCAAAGGAGACGATATTTTTGTTACTATAGCAAATGAAAAAATGAGAACTAACAAAACACTATAAAAACCAAGTGTCTAAAGACCATCAAGACGCGACGTTTTAAAGTGTAGCATTTTGGCAAACCGGTATTTAATGCGTTTCTTTTGTACAAATTCTTTAAAACAATCAATAAAAAACCTTGCTTTAAAGCCAAAATCATAGTAACGTATAAAACCGTCTTAAAATAATCAAAGAAACGTGTTTATTTGTTGCTAGAAATTGAGAAAAACTGAATCCAACTAGTAACCACTTTAAAAAACCTTTTTTGTTGTTAATTCTAAAAGAGAAAACGTTTTAGAAGCGTTGCGAAATTTGGCATTGCTAAAGGCATATTTGTTGGTAGTGCAATAATACAGCAAGTATCTCTATCTTACCTTTTTGTTATTTTGTCATCACCATTACCATTTGATGTTTGCTCTCGACTAGATTACAAGATGACCATAGCCTTGCTTCCAAATACGAACAATCTCCGTGAGATCGACCCTTACTCGCGTAAGTTTATTACTTGGACGATCTAGTGCACTTGCTGTTAGTTGTGCGAATTGTGCTAATGCGCATGGTAATGACACCCAAGTTTTTTGGTTCCATGTCCGGGATTATGCAGGGTTGTGAAAAATATGTTCACACATTTCCGCCACCACCTGCTTCCCATACCTTTCCTGAGTTGTTGTTGCTTGTTGGGTCCTCCTACAAAGAGCTTCTCTTGACAAAGACGCCTCTAGGTTAAAGTTCTTTCCCTCGCGTTCTGGGGAAGCAATCCCCGTTACTTCTCTTTCTCAGCGGTTGCCCTCGTCACACACTCCTCAGCAACCCTACACTTTTCAACCACATTATATCGAGAAATCCTAATCTCCAATTTGTCCACGAACTGAAAATAACTCATAAACAGCTCCGCGAAGTCCTCCTATACTTAACACACTTCGCATTCACTTCATATTCCACCGGAGGCCCTTAAGCACATACGAGAGAACCTAAACAGCTCCTTAAATTTGTCGATATACTAATACTGGACATGTACCCCTGCTTCAGCATGTTTAACAGTTCAAGCTCCTTGCCGTCCTAGCATACGCGAAAGTACTTCTATAAAACTCCTCTTGGAAAGACATTTCCAGGTGAATATAATCAGTCACCTTACTGCAGAAGACGTCAACATACCTCTTGTCCACCAATGCACGCTCATCCGACAAGCATATAGTAGCAAACCTCGACACGCTGCCCTTCCAGGTACCACCTAGCTTGCAAGCTCGCTCCATGCCTGAAACAAGGTATCTCAGCCCAACCGTCGACTAGTATTCCTTAACTTCAGTGGATTAAACCTCAAAATTTGCCATGATCATCGGCTCTGAACTCACCTCCACTTACCTATGGTTGTATCATCTGTTTGCCAAGAGCCTCCAGAGTGTCTTGTCATAGCAGCAGCCATGCATTCTCCCAACGCGGTCATAAAGTTCCCGGTCATTATGTTATCTCGCTGGTGCCACGAGCATTCGTACGACTCTCGCACTACCCTACCGCAGTCCACGAGTGCTCAATCTGGTTCCTATACACACCAATACAAACTCGATAATTAAAGTGATCAGGTCTCATATCGAAGTCTAGTGCTCAAAGTCCATGCAATGCTGCCTCAGAACGTTACTATGCCAAATTATATATCAGCAAGAGGTTCATATACTAATAGCACATAACTACTACACAACAGAGACTGCATCAGAAGCATAATCAGCCATCCTTCAGACTACTGACAGGCATACGAACATGCTCTGTATCCTATAATGTAACTACTACACCTACCAATACAGCCTCTTATGCTTAAGTCATAAAATAGAAAGAGTTAAAAAACAAAGAATTAACCTCTAAAATAAAAAATGTTATTACGTAGTAGTAGTATGAATGATTGATTGGGATCAACAGAGCCTTTGTAGAAAAAAGGGTGTAAACAAACAGATCGCCAACTCAGAAAGCGCCAAACTCCGAATACGATAACGTCAAATATCGAACAAAGCGATAAACCAAACGCGTTGATTTATATATACCCAAGAGGAGTGTCAAAAATAGGAAATCAAGACTCAAGAATCCGCCCGAAGATAACCGGTCCGAGCATACAATATACGTACACTATGGATAAAATAGAAAACCCAAAGGAAACCCAAAAGACACATAATACATAAACATTATTCTCCAAAATCCTCCTCATAAGAGGATTCATTCAACGTTTTATTTATTTAATGGAAAAATGTATCTAAGCAAAAACATATAAACCAAAACATAGCCCCACGAAACACAAAGGATCTCGCAATTATAGAAGTCTCCAGCATGCCTAACGGGAAACCTCACGTCCTGCACATCTGAAAACCACAAATATCCCGCATGGTGCAGAACCAGCAGCCCCAAGCATGGTAACCACTTCCACATATATATAATACATGAATAATAGAAGAGCGAAGGCAATCCCTAGAACTTCCTCCAAATAATATCAAACTTTAAAACAAGCTCAAACTATTAAAGCGGCACTGAAAACTAATGATTTTCAGTCTAACTGGATATATCTTCCCCTTCCAATTCCTTCAAACCCCCAACACAGAAATGGATTGTATAATCGATCAATCCATCGTCTCTATATTAACAAAAGAAAAACTCTACAATTGGTAAACAATACAAGGCATTATACAATTATGCAATAGATATTGCGAAAAGTAGCAATCTACAATCAATTACAGGTATAGTTAATGCATATAGAAATGAGATGCCATGTTCTTTAGTGCCTGATGATATTCATTTGTCGGTTATAGAGCCAACGACAAGTCCTTTGTGTATACCATTGAGACTGTCCCTCTTGTCATAGCATCCCTCCAAAACCGGGGAGGTTACTTGATACTTGCTCATAAACTTGATCATAAATCATGAATCTAATCCATCACCCTTCACTGTGATAATATTATACGGGTGCAAGCTCCATCCGTCTTTCCACATGTCCCGGCCAACACTTACGACATTAGGATGTCAAAAGTAAGCTATCAAGTCTAGACCTGGAGCACTGTGGCTAGCACTGCTATACCCAGGTTCAACTCGTATCCTCAGATAGTGAAAGGAACTCACAATTTAGTCAAGTAATGTCAGCATAAAACATGCATGAATTCTCATCCATGGATCAACACCATATCAGCTCATCCGCCCAGTAAATCCATAAACCAGCCAATCATATCATAGCTACATTCCGTGCTCACGGTTCAATCCAGAACCAGCCAATCCATAAACATACGGCCCTTCGCCACTTAAGCATACACAAACACTTCCCACGCATCCTCCACATCTCACATCAATCATCAATATCCTCATTGATTATTCATTTCCCCTTTGCTTCCACTCCGCACAGTTACACATCCACAGTCTCCTTCTGCTCATAGGCTAGATATCATAATGCTTATAAATAAGTGGTAGATCGGAGGTCTTAGCTGCTATGAAATATTTGGCTTTCTAAATAACTCAAAAAACAAACTTTGGATGAAAACAGTCCACCCGCGCAGCCTCCACGTCGCACCACGTGGTCAGGACCTCAAAAACATTCATCGAACGCGGCACAGCGTCGATGCACGCAACGCTGGATTAAACATTTGCAAATCCGACGCGCACGCGTCAACCACGCGTACGCTGGCAGCGGTTTTCCGATGCTCACCCAGACAATATAGCATATCTGCATAAGACTCTCTGGAATAATGCGGGCAGTTGGTCGTCAGCACCATCCGCGCCTCCGCCACATCACTGCTCACCGTGTGAGGATTGCACTTCCCGGAAGAACGCGGCGTCACCGCCAAGGCGCTCACACGCGTAAGGTTAGTCTTCCTAACAAAGTTTTCTAAGTTAAAAAGCTGCTTTGATGAGACACTAATTAAACCCCAATTCCGAACGGCCATAATCTCACATTCTAAATCGTTTTCACCCGTTTCTTAACGGAACGACTGTTGACATCCCAGATCCAATTTCATTCATAAAAGATTGGTACAAACAGAGAATCCTTAGTCAATTACGTCCCGCCAAAGTATGCCCCAAAAACAGCCTTTTTCATATACAAACCAAAAGTTGCCATTTTCATAAACAATCATATTCCACAACGCTTTTCAAAATCAATACAAAAACATTGCCAGTTCTCATCCCCTAGAATCATCCATCTAATATCGAGCAACAATATCAATTCATTACAGCCTCCTCAATCAGCCACCATTGACACTTACCATCAACATATCCAAAGAGACACCTACCTCTCATTTTAACCCACTTTCACCACAAGTGGCTCAAACCAAAACATATTGACATATCATATACTCTCCTCATGCTCAAATCCAACGAACACCATCCCAATAACTCATTTTGAAACTACCAAATCAATATGAACACTCCCCAATAAACATGGTTCTATACCCCACCACATTCAACCATATACCAATCACCAGCATATAATCACAACATGCAATACTCTCATACAATGCATATCAGTCAAGGCACATTATCATCATCACATATATGAACACATCACCAACGATTCATCAATCATGTCAAACATACATCAACATTACCGATGCCTATCTTGGCTTGACTCTAGTTCCATTAACCACAACTTATATTAGAGAACGCGCGAAAACCCGAAACTGACCTTACACCTTAATCCCCAATTTTCCACACAGGCATCCACCGCGAGAGCACTCTCCAAAAAACAACCATCACACATAGCTCTCAAGTCCTCAACACCTCCACAAAGACATATTTTACAACCACAACCTTTTTCATAAGCTTTTCAAAAATCACCAATCAAGCTCCAATAATCCACACACACAATCAACCTAAGCCCACAAACCATCATACCCATACACAAACATCTACCAAAACCCAAACTTATCATAAATCACCAAACTCACTAGGTGAGGATGGCTCTCACCACACCCACGTCCAAGAGACAACGATACACTTCCCTCAAGGAGTTGGCCTAAAACCACACAGACATCCAAATCTCAATACATTTCACCCATTGAACTCGACTAGATATAAGGCTGGCAATCTTTGAAAGCTACAACTGTTGCCTTATCTCAAGATTGTTATGGTTGCATAATGCGTACTCGCGAGTGAAATACCATCTGGCCGCAACGGAGCGTCATCGGAGCTTACTAGTATCAAAACGCATTATTGTAGTTTGAAGATCATAGTGAGAGAGAAGGTTTGAGACAGATGGTCTCCCATTTCCTTCCCCTTTCAGCCCGTGTTTGGTGTTTGTGGAGAGAGAGTAGTGCTGAAAAACTGGGTATTGGTCTAAGTACTCGTGGCCGCCAAGGCTACTTTTGGTCCAATTGGCCCGGTTGTAGGCCCGTTCCGTCCAATCTTGGTCCGATTCATAAAATTGGTACACACACCCAGAAAACCCTCCTTCTCAACCTCTCATCACTACACCATTTTGGCATGTAATCAACACTCCTCTAAGCCTTATCCCAGAAATTCTAAATTCTCCCATTTATGTTTAAATTACGCATTTAACCCGCGTTTAATTACCACAATATCTCAACACATATGTCAGTAATTTCGTTAATCCGCTACATCACCCGTGCCCATTCAACCCGAGATTAATTCACACACAACCCTTTCAATTTATTCCACCTTCGCACTCATGACACATCGCCTAGCACTCTCATCTACTACATAAGATGTGATGTATATTACCATACCTATCGTATCTGCTGATCCCTAGCTCTCGCTATCACAACAACGATCACATTATCTCAATAACTCATGCATCTGATTAATGGTAAGTATGCACATACATGTAATAAATATTGTAAATTAATTATAAAACTTAATAATTAAAATAACAATAAAAAAATAAAAGGACTTTTTTATGTTTTAGTAAAAATAAAAAAACATTTTTATAATTTTATTTTTATCTCTTCCTTTCAATTTATTCTTATTTAACCTGTTAATTAACTAGATTAATTTAACTAATTATTTATTAACTAATTAATATTTTTTATAAAATGAAAATCTTGTAATTGCACCGTTCACAGGGAATGAAGAATGTTATACATCTTTTAACGTTGTTTATTAAAATAATGTTAAATTATATTTTTTTTTTTTTTTTTGACATATTTAGTTAAATTTCATTTTTTTAAAAAAAAAAAAAAAAAAAAAAAAAAAAAAAAAAATTCATTAATTAGTTTTTAATTACTTTTTCAAGACTAAAATCAACATATATTACTTATCATACCATAAATAACCGAGTAACTTATTCCACCTATGAAATTTCTTCATATTTGCTTCTTAACTGTAAGTAACAATAAATATCAAAATCAGTTAACAGGGATGAACAACAACATCTATTAGAAATACTAACATGCACCAAATCCTCTCTAATAATAATCAAATAATTAAAACTACCTAATTTATTTACATTACCACACTATAAATATAAGCATACCTTTTGCAATCATTGCTTACAAAAATGACATAAACTAAATTTATTAAAAAAAATAATAATATATAACATAAACAACATATCTCGTCTCAAAAAAAAGATTCTAATCCTTTTACTTTAATTTAGAAAATTATCATTTTTTTAATAAATTCTTTAAAATTGTAAAACTAAAGTATGCTACTTCAAGTTGTATCATCGGAGGAGCACATAGAATAATGAACGTAATGAGTTGTAAATAATCTTCACAGGTGTCACCTTATCTTTTTTCAAAACCAGTCTTCCCCAGCCCACCGCCCTCTTCTCCTCTTCCTCCCGCGCAGCCCCAACCCAAAATCCATAAGTGAAGTGTGATTTTTCACCATTGATTATCTCGACACCATAAAAAAACATTGATGGTCAATTTAGTTATAAATCACCCCAAAAATTGCACTGGCCCATAGCATTGCTCATTTTTTTCATTCCCTACAATAAACGGACAACAAGAATTAAGTGAAATAAGAGCCAACCTACCCCCCAATCCTCCTCCTATATGGAAAGATTAGGTAAACAATTACTTTTATAGATAAGATAATTTTTACAACAAATTTTTTTTTTTTTTCGTAAATTAATTAAACAACTTCAAACTCCAATAGCATTCATGAAGATCAATCACAATGTAATGGTCACTTGCTTCATTTTATCTTATATAAGCTCTTCCTTTTCCCTGGTCTCCAAGAGCTCGCCATAAGTCTCTATCAAGTTATCTAAACGAGCACACAAAAAAATAAATTAAAAATAAATAGACCAAATAAGAATAACATAATAAATTATTTATAAATTAAAGAAATTTTACCAATGATCTTTATATTACAACATAAAAAACTAACAATATATTAATAAAGGATATACTTTAAAAAATCGCAATACAATTTTAAACATTGCATAAATAATTATTAACAATATGTTTATATTATTAAAAAAAAAAAAAAAAAAAAAAAAAAAAAATAGTTTTGGTTATTAACCGAGAGCATAATAACTACGTAACCAAAGGAAGGTTAGATTATATCATTTCGTTTGGTTCAATATATCTACAGGATAAGAAACATTTAAAGGGACTTCGTCAACATTTCACGATCTCAATCCCATCAAGATATACCTTACGCCCTTTTAAAAGGTTATTCACATACGGTCGATCCAAGATATTCCACTTGGGATCTTCCCATCCACAAAAATCTCTGAGAACAATCCCCGCAATCAGGAGCCAACATCACGCCAGCAGACCATTCTTGGCTCAGACCCAAATGTAATTCTTCAATAAGGAAGTGAATTGCGCTGCACTTCCCAACCTGTGCTAAACAAAAAATCAAATTAGTCTCGAAAAA
>QBTX01002940.1:0-13456 GCA_003063285.2 Arachis monticola | reverse complement strand
AATCCCTAATCTAAAGCCACACAACTCCCAGAATCTCAACTAAGGGAGGTTATATCTCACATACCAACAAAGTGTATGATCAAGGAATCTGAAAGGATGAACTCTAAACTGAGTTATGTGGCTCCTTTCTCAAATTCATACATAATTCCATATAGATTAATCCCTTCATCGATGGTTGATTGAATCTTATGAAGAAAAGAGTTTCCTTTTAGATGAACCATTTGATTGAGAAGGAAAAGAAAAGTTATACTCATTCAAATGAGCAGAGCTCCTCCCCTAATGAAAATGGGGTTTAGTGAATCATAACTCTAAATTCAACAACAAATGCAAAAGTAAACATTAAAACTGAAAGTTAGAGAAGAATGAAAGAGAAGAAGTTCTTAATACTGAATTCAAGTTTCACAAGGAACAAAAAAGAGCGGGTGAAGAAAAAAGTGAAAACCAAAAAAACTCTCAAGGTGGTAAAATAAAAGTTAAAGAAAAAAAAAAAAATTGCTAAAAAATAAAAGTCCCGTCTGCCTCAATAGTATGCAAACTCTGCTCTATTTATGACTAACTGCCTAAAACTTGCGTCAGCAGATTTTAAGTTTGGGCTAAGCAATGTGGGCTTTTCTTTGTTGAAGTGTCTTGGGCTCAATGGAAGTAATGTTGCTAAACAGTTGGTGGCAAGGGAGGAGTTCGATGTCTTGATGCTGCTTCGGCCCAATGGCTTGGAGGAGTTTTTTGCCAATACGGGCTAGCTTGATGACGTTGGGCAACGTGCATGGTATGTGTTCCTGGGATGGGGGCTTGTGATTACTTCCAATGTAGTTAACCAATATTATTAGAACATACTTTCTTTTCTTCTTCTACTCCTGGTTTCATGGCTTAATGGTTGCTCCCAGTAATTCTGGGAGTATATACCTCTTGCTTCAATATAAACTAACTGCATACATTCAGTTGGAAATGATCAAGAGTGGTCTGTCTTTTAATGGCACTTGGGAATCAATCTCAGTTGGATTTTTCTAGCTCATATTTATGGCTTCCTCAAGACAGGTAGAAGGTTCAGGCTGCAAGTTGTTGAAGTAGTTTGCGTGAACAGCGCCTGCTCTTCCCAAGCTTGGCAGCATGTCGAGGTGAGGAATGTTGCTCTCCGAAGACTTGTTTGCTTGCGGTTGTTGTTGGAATAACGCCCATGTGCATTTCAGTGTGTGGGCACGTTGGCTTCCTTTGCCTGGATAGCTGCCTCTTGCTTGGCGTTGTCCACAAAACACTCCACTGCTTCCTGGGAGTTGGTAACGCTGCTCAAGGAGCCCATCCTCAAGGCTCCAATGCTTGTTTTTGGCGTTGTATTGAACATGGCCTATGTTTCCTGGCATTGGCAACGTGCTTGAGTTGGAGAAGTGCCATCCAAGTTGCCTTGAGTTGTTGTCAAACACGCCAGTGAGAACACCCAACCTCTACTATCAACTTCATCTCCTTGTTTTTGGGGCTTACTAATGACTCTGATTTGAGCTTCCATTTCATGTTGCATTATGGACTATTATATATTGTTGGAAAGCTCTGGATGTCAGCTTTCCAACACAACTAGAAGCATGTCAATTGGATCTCTGTGGATCAAGTTATGCATCCTTGAAGAAGGTAAGGTCAAGCTGTCTGCTGGATACACACTAGCACGTTGCCAACTTGGTTTCCAAGTTGCCAACGTGCTGTTTTTACCCTGGCAGCACCAAATGGGCGTTGGCAACATGGTTTCCAAGTTGCTAACGTGCCGTTTGCTCCTGGTTGCACAAAATGGGCGTTGCCAACTTGGTCTCCAAGTTGCCAACTTGCTATTCCTCCTTGCTCCAAGATTTCCTTGCTCCATTGTCTTCTTGCTTCATCACCTAACATAAACCAAAGAATTTTCCTCAAAGTTTTGCCATCTTATGCATTAGTTTTCAAGGGAATCATTCACATCAAATTTCATATAATCTTCTTGAATCATTTGCATAGATTATGCCAGATTTCAATTAGTTCTTGGTTTATGAATGCATGGAGGAAAAACTCACAAAATTGCTCATTTGTTTCAAAGAAAGTTAATGAAACTAAGCCAAAACTAACTAAACTATCTAGTTAAAATGGCAAATATGCGAATGCATCATCCTCTTATCAAACCAAACCCCCCTTGCATTTTCATAGCCAATAATTGACCACTTCATTTTAACTCCTTGTGAGACGACCCGGAGTCTAAATACTCCGGTTATTTCTTATTTGGGGTTTGTTCTTTGTGACAACTCAAATTTTTGCATGAAAGGATTCTTGATTGGTTTGGAAACTATACTTTACAATGAGACTCCATTAGATAAATTCTAAACCGTCAAGAATTCGCTCATCAATCCTATTCCAGCATGAGTGAGAACCGACAGATGATTAGTCGTGCGGTGACAGCGCATTTGAACCATTTTCACTGAGAGGACGGATGGTAGCTATTGACAACGGTGATCCACCAACATACCGCTTTCCATGGAAGGAACTTTGCGTGCATGAAGAAGAAGATAGTAGGAAAGCAGAAATTCAGAAGATAGAGCATCTCCAAAACCTCAACCTGTTCTCCATTACTGTATAACAAGTATTTATTTCATGTTCTTTTACTTTTTATAATTAAATCTAAGAATTATTGATATCCTGACTAAGAGTTACAAGATACCATAGCTTGCTTCAACCGACAATCTCCGTGGGATCGACCTTACTCATGTAAGGTATTTTGGACAGACAAGTGCACTTGCTGTTAGTTGTGCGGAATTGCAAAGTGTGATTGTGATTTCGTGCACCAAGTTTTGGCGCTATTGCCGGGGGTTGTTCGAGTTTTGGACAACTGACGGTTTATCTTTTGCTTAGATAGGAATAATTTATTTTGTGGTCTGTAGAAGTCAACTAAATTTGAGGTCTTTTTATTTGAGTATAAGTTTCATATTTTAAGTTTCGTGTCAATTGCAAGCTTTTATTGTTCTTTTTATTTTTCGAATTTGCATGTTCTTTTTTTTTGATCTTGATTCTTGTTAAAGAATTTTAGTTTGAGTGTCTTCCTTTGTGTTTTGCCTATAAATTTTGTGGAAAATTGTGAATATATTTAAAAAAATTTAAGTTGGTGTGTTTTGTGCTTTGTTATTCGTTACCTGGTGAAAAGTTTTTCAACATGTGGTGAGTGTTGGTGGCGCGGTGTCTTGGTGGGTTTGCGCCGGGGGGTCGAATGGTGTGTGGGGCGCGTGAGGGGGTGCTGATATGTGGGTGTGGTTGGGGCGTCGGGGGGCGTCGTGTGGTAAGTGCCAGATGGAGATGGGTATAAATTTGTTCTTGGTGCGCTTCTATTGTTAGGATTTGCTTGTGCTTTACAAAGTGTTCGTTGGGTGTTTGGTCACTCTTGACGATTGGCAATGAGTTTTCTTTGGTTTGGTTCGTTCCCTTCTGTTTTTGAGGTATAGAAATTTTTAATGGTTTTCACGTGTCATTTGATTGTTTTTCCTCTTGTCCGTCTATTAATAATCAAAATTATTTTTTTTTTTTATTTTTCTGTCTATTTTTGATAGCTCATAAATTTAAAAATTTTGTTTTTTTTTTTTTTTTTTTTTTTTTTTTAAAATCATTTTTTTTAGTTGCAAGGGTCAAAATTCTAATTGTCAAAGGAATTGAATCTTTGCCAAATTGTTTTCAAAAGTTTTTTTTTTTTTTATTTCTTTCATCATACGTTTTTCAATCATATCTTTTTTTAAGTCAAATTGGCAATCGCATATCGAATGTCCCTTTTGTTCTCCATCAGTGGACATGAAGTGGAGAATCGGAACGAATCGAGGACGGACTCGGGGGTCATAGTGCTAACCTATTCAGCTGGCATATGGGAGTAGCATCTATACCTCCATCAAAGCAAGAGGTTTTGACTAAATCCTTAGCTCATTATCAAGGTGTAGCAAAACTGCCAGTATTGCGGTGCCTTCCACAGGAGGAAGACCCTACTGAGTTTTCGACAGTTCCTACTAAATTAGCTGACACAAGTACAAGTGATAAAGAGTAGATCAGGATTGTCTACAGATTTTACTAGTGTTTCATTTACTGTGAGATAGATACAAGCTAGAAGGTGGATTAAATAACCAACCCAGCGAAAGCATAAAAACATGGAGACGCATATCAGGACAAATTCTGAATGTCAGATTTTACGCCCAAAAAGGATGACACAGCTGGAGCGTGGCGAGCATCCAAGGCTTTAGAAGAAAGGATCATGGAATCCTTTAAATGCCTGGGGAGGTAAATAAAAACAGAGGAGATGATAGGAAAGATGCTTGTGAAATAGTTTCAGAGTGAGGTATCAGTTAGACCATCTTCTGACTATGGACTTAATAGAAAGAGCTCAAATGTCTCTGTGACTACTGCAGCTGGGTGGATCATCACATGAGAAGACAATTGCACAGAAGGCAAAACTGCATGACACGGTTGGCTAGAATGCCCATCCTGTCTACTCAGAGTGAGTTCTATCTATAAAGAGAGGCTAGGACAGTAATACTATCCAATCCTCAAGAACTAGATTGTTGAACTGTACTCAGTAATTACTCTCTTATGACAAAACAATTAGCAGAATTTAAAGAGATAACCTCCAAGTGACTAAAATGCTAGATAAGGATGATGGAAGCCACAATTGGATCAGAGAGCGAGCATGAATAATTCAGCTCAACAGTAGCAAAAAGCCAATGAAATGGAACTCACTGACAGAGGATGACCAAACCACTGCCCAAAATCCCTCGAGGATAGCAAGAGCCCAGAGAAGGAATAAATCTGCGCAAAGCTGACGACGCCAGATAAAGGGTTGGAAAGATTGGGCATCAACCGCCAGTGGATGCCCACTTCGCTTGTTTCCAAACGGCCAGAGACGGGAGAAAGCTGGCGTTGAACGCTCATTTGCCTTGCCTCGTTCCTGGGCGTACAATACGCCAGAAAAGGGTGGGAAGCTGGGATTAAGCGCTACAGCCCCAAGTGCTCTGGCATTCAACGCCAGATGGAGGGACACCTGCCAAGGTGCGATAGTGACGCCTCTAAAGAAGGCTTTCTCCAATCGACCTCTGTAGGGGAAGAAAGGCCTGTGAGGCAAGCTTGGGTTGAGGAGAATAAAAGCCAAGATGCGCGTTGATCGTGATCTCAAGAAGACTCGCGGCGGCAAGCGGGAGCAGCAAGGATAGAATACTTTGGTTGGGCCTGGCTTTTAACGAGATCTATCTGTCAGGGACTTTTGAGATAGAAGATCGGCCATTATGTAAGGAGGCACTTGAGCAAAGTTATCGCGGGGGGTTGCTCGTTATCGGCTAAGGTTCATATTGAAAGAGACTGCTTAAGTCATGAGAGGAGGATTGGAGCGAAACGAAAGAGAGTGTTTTTTCACATTGAAGGAATGCCTGTCGTCATGTCTGAAAAGCTTACGGGCAGAGAAGCTTTCAAGGATCCAGGAAGCTTTTAATGAACCATTCACATATTAAGAGGGGGTGCTTGTACAACGACAGCTCTATGTGACCTGTGGAGCAAGTATCAACCTAATACATGCATCCACTATCAAGAAGCTTGGCTTGACTGAAGATGTCAAACGAGACCTTGGATACGTTTCTTTCAACTTGACTGGATTGGCGTCCATTAAGAGTATCCAGCGTCAGGTGGCATCAATATGGCGGACATGAGGTTGTCTAAGGTTAGGCCCATTTGCGCGCTGTGTTACCTGGACTTTGTAGTGTGCGTGGAATGGGAGGCAGGCAGGCAGAGTGCAGACGTCTCATGTACTAGGAAGACTTCTCCTAGCACTAGCGAAGCTCTTTTGGTGAGTGTAGGGCAGGGAAAAGGGGAAGTGACCCTGAGAGTCAATGAGGATGAGTTCAAATTAAATGCTGTCAAAGCTATGCAGCATCCAGACACATCAAATGACTGCATGAGTACTGATATTATTGACTCTTTGGTGGAAGAGATCAATATGACTGAAAGTCTCGAATCAGAGCTAGAGGACATCTTTAAAGATGTTCAGCCTGATCTGGAGGAATCAGAGGAAATAAAAGAACCGCTGAAAATTCCTCAGGAAGAGGATAAGCCTCCTAAACCCGAGCTCAAACTACTACCACCATCCCTGAAATATGCATTTCAGGGAGAAGGTAACACTTTTTCAATGATCATAAGCTCTGCTTTAAATCCACAGGAAGAGAAAGCACTAATTCAAGTGCTAAGGACACACAAGACAGCTCTTGGGTGGTCCATAAGTGATCTTAAAGGCATTAGCCCAGCAAGATGCATGCACAAGATCCTATTGGAGGATGATGCTAAGCCAGTGGTTCAACCACAGAGGTGGCTAAATCCAGCCATGAAGGAGGTGGTGCAGAAAGAGGTCACTAAGTTACTAGAGGCTGGGATTTATTATCCTATTTCTGATAGCCCCTGGGTAAGCCCTGTCCAAGTTGTACCCAAAAAGGGAGGCATGACAGTGGTTCATAACGAAAAGAATGAACTGGTTCCCACAAGAAAAGTTACAGGGTGGCGTATGTGTATTGATTACAGAAGGTTCAATACAGCCACCAGAAAAGATCATTTTCCTTTACCATTCATAGACCAGATGCTAGAGAGACTAGCAGGACATGATTATTACTGCTTTTTGGATGGCTATTCAGGTTACAACCAAATTGCAGTAGATCCTCAAGACCAAGAGAAAACAGCATTCACATGTCCATCGGGAGTATTTGCCTACAGAAGGATGCCTTTTGGTCTGTGCAATGCACCTGCAACCTTTCAGAGGTTCATGCTGTCTATCTTCTCTGATATGGTAGAGAAATTTTTGGAAGTCTTCATGGATGACTTTTCAGTATTCGGAGACACATTCAGCTCCTGTCTTGACCATTTAGCACTTGTTCTGAAAAGATGCCAAGAGACCAACTGGTGCACGAAATTGTGATCATCAACAATGGCNAATAAAGAAGAACAATGAAAGTAAATAACTGAAACTTAAAATGCAAGAAACTTAAATGACATTAAAGATAGCTTGCAAGAAAGTAAAGATTGCGGAATTACAAAGAGCAGAAGAGTAAATTGCAAGAATTAGATAAACAGAATGTAAATGGTAAGAATGATAAATTGCAAGAAGATAAAAGGGGATTGGGTAATGGGTATTCAAAATAACTAAAGAATAAAAGAAATGAGAATTAACGATGGAAAGGATCATTAGGGATCGGAGATGCAAATTCTCATGAATTGATGTTGATCAATTTCTTCTCAATCATGGGTATAGATCCATGGCAAATTATGGGTAATTGAGTTTCAATCTCTTGGTAACTCAATTTCTCTCAACACAACCAATT
Source organism: Arachis monticola (assembly GCA_003063285.2). NCBI lineage: Eukaryota > Viridiplantae > Streptophyta > Magnoliopsida > Fabales > Fabaceae > Arachis > Arachis monticola. Next base: position 6,125 of record QBTX01002940.1, on the reverse strand, counting down.
GCCACTCTCGTGATCTAATTGTTCATGAGAAGAGATGAAGTTCAATTCCTAATCCAAGCCACACAACTTCCAGAATCTCAACTAAGGGAGGTTACATCTCACATACCAACCAAAGTGTATTGATCAAGGAAATCATGAAAGGATGAACTCTAAACTGAATTATGTAGCTCCTTTCTCAAATTCACTACATAATTCATATAGATTAATCCCTCTCTCGATGGTGATTGAATCTATGAAGAACAAGAGTTTCCTTTTAGATGAACCAYWTGAATTGAGAAGGAAAAGAAAAGTTATCAACTCATTCAAATGAGCAGAGCTCCTCCCCCTAATGAAAATGGGGTTTAGTGAATCATAACTCTAAATTCAACAACAAATGAAAAAGTAAACATTAAAATTGAGTAGAGAAGAATGAACAAGAAGAAGTTCTTAAAACTGAAATTCAAAGTTACAGGAACAACAAAATAGAAGACCGGTGAGAAAAAGTGAAAAACAAAAAAAACTCTAAGTGTAAATATAAAAGTGTCTAAGAGTTAAAATTGCTAAAAAATAAAACTCCAAAAACTCCCCTTCAAAGTACCAAACTCTTCTCTATTTATACTACTCGTAAAAATCCTTCAGAGATCTTTAATTTGGGCTAGCAATGTGGGCTTTCTCTTTGTTGAATTCCTGGCTCAATGGCTTGGCGTTTTTGCTAATAACGCTAGCCTTAATGCACATTGGCAACGTGCATGGTGTTTTCCTGGGAGTGGGCTTTGATACTTGGGCGTTGTTAGCCCAAGTTGTTGCTAACAACTTGCTTTTCTTCTTCTTGACTCTACTTTCATGCTTAATGTTGCCCAGAATTTGAGTATCAATCCTCTGCTTCAATATAGACTATCATACATCATTGGAAAGCTCAGAGTGTCTTCTTTCTAATGCACTTGGAATCATCTCAATTGGATTTTTCTAGCTCAAGTTATGCTTCCTCAAAGAAGGTAAGGTCAGGCTGCCAAGTTTGTTGAARTTGTTGCTGAACACGCCCCTCTCTTCCCAAGTTGGCAACGTGGTCGAGTGAGGGAAAGTTTCTCTCCAAACTTGTTTGCTGCGTTGTTGTGGATAACGCCCATGCATTTCAGCATTGGCAACGTTGGCTTCCTTTCCTGGATAGCCTCCTTGCTTGGCGTTGTCACAAAACACTCCAACTCTTCCTAGGGTTGGCAACGTGCTCGAGCCATCCTCAAGGCTCCATGCTTGTTGCTTGGCGTTGTCATTGAACATGCCTATATTTCCTGGCGTTGGCAACGTGCTTGAGTTGGAGAAGTGCCATCCAAGTTGCCTTGAGTTGTTGTCAAACACGCCAGTGAGAACACCCAACCTCTACTATCAACTTCATCTCCTGTTTTTGGGGCTTAAATATGACTCTGATTTGAGCTTCCATTTCATGTTGCATTATGGGACTATTATATAAATTGTTGGAAAGCTCTGATGTCAGCTTTCCAACACACAACTGAAAGCATGTCAATTGGATCTCTGTGGATCAAGTTATGCATCCTTGAAAAGGTAAGGTCAAGCTGTCTGCTGGATACACACTAGCACGTTGCCCACTTGGTTTCCAAGTTGCCAACCTGCTTGTTCTTCCCTGGCCAGCACAAATGGGCGTTGGCAACATGGTTTCCAAGTTGCTAACGTGCCGTTTGCTCCTGGTTGCACAAAATGGGCGTTGCCAACTTGTCTCCAAGTTGCCAACTTGCTATTCCTCCTTGCTCCAAGATTTCCTTGCCTCCATTGTCTTCTTGTTCACACCTAACATAAACAAAGAATTTCCTCAAAGTTTTGCCATCTTATGCATTAGTTTTCAAGGGAAATCATTTCACATCAAATTTTCATATACATCTTCTTGAATTCCATTTGCATAAATTATGCCCAGATTTCAATTAGTTCTGTTTATGGAATGGCTGAGGAAAAACTCACCAAAATTGCTCATTTGTTTCAAAGAAAGTTAATGAAACTAAACGCCAAAACTAACCTAAACTATCTAGTTAAAATGGCAAATATGCGAATGCATCATCCTCTATCAAACCCAAACCCCCCTTGCATTTCTCATAAGCCAATAATTGACCACTTCATTTTAACTCCTTTTGTGAGACGACCCGGAGTCTAAATACTCCGGTTATTCTATTTGGTTTGTTCTTTGTGACAACTCAAATTTTTGCAGAAAGGATTCTGATTGTGTGAAACTATACTTTACACATGAGACTCCATTAATAAATTCTAAACCCGTCAAGGAATTCCTCATCAATCCTATTTCGATGCATAGCGAGAACCGACAGATGAATTAGCGTGCGGTGACAGCGCATTGAGCCTTTGTTTCATCTGGGCGACGGATGGCATCAGCTGCATTGGCAACGAGGCACCATACACTCCATGGAAGAATTGGAAGAAGGCAAGAGAAAGCAGATTCATAAGAAAGCATCCCAAAACTCTCAACGCTGTTCTCCAAATTACTATAACAAGTATTTATCCTATTTTATTTTTTTATCTTTATAATTATCATAAACCATTTTATTCCTGACTAGAGTTACAAGATGAACCATAGCTTGCTTCAAACCGACAATCTCCGTGGATCGACCCTTACTCAGTAAGGTATTTCTTGGACGACCCAGTGCATTAGCTGGTTAGTGTGCGGATTGAAAAGTGTTGAACATTGTATTTCGGCACCAAGTTTTTGGCGCTTGCCGAGGTTGTTCGAGTTTGGACAACTGACGGTTTATCTTGTTGTCAGATTTAGGTAATTTATTTATTTTTGTTGGTTTAGAGTCACTAAATTTGAATCTTTTATTGTTAGTGTCATATTTTAAAGTTTCGTGTCAATTGCAAGCTTTTATTTTTCTTTTAATTTTCTCGAATTTGCATTTCTTAGTTCTTTCTGATCTTTAAAAATTTTAAGTTTGGTGTCTTCTTTGGTTTTTCCTTTAAATTTTGAAAATTTGTGTTTGATTTGCTAAAAAATTAAGTTTGGTGTTTGGCTTTATTTACTTAAAATTTTTCAAAAATTGTTCTTGGTGTTCATCTATCTTAAAGTGTTCTTGGTGTTCATCTGACATTCCAAAGTTTCTTGTTTGTTCTCTTTGTTTTGATATAAAATTCTTAAGTTTAGTTGTGCATTTGTTTTTCTCCTTCCTCATTAAAAATTCAAAAATTAAAAAAAAATATCTTTTCCTTATTTACCTCATAAATTTTAAATTTTGCATTAAATTAGTCAAAGATTTCAAAAAACATATTTTTTTAGTCAAGTCAAAATTCTAATTTCAAAATTGATCTTTCCAAATCTTTTCAAAAATAAAATCTTTTTAATCTTCTTCAATCATATCTTTTTTTTTTTTTTTTTTATTATCATTATTTAATTTTAAATAATTTTAGTCTTAATTTCGCGATAATTATCATAATCGCCTATTTCGTCCATCATGACAAGAGTGGAGAAAAATCCAGAAGGACTTCTGGCGGTTCATATGCTAACCCCATTACTGCTCCATATGGGAGTAGCATCTGTAAACCTCCCATCAAAGCAAGAGGTTTTGAGCTAAATCCTCAGCTCATTTATATGTGTAGACAAAATTGCCAGTATTGCAGTCTTCCACAGGAAGAACCTACTTGAGTTTTTGGCACAGTTCCTAATAAATTGCTGACAAGTATGTGATAAAAAAGTAGATCAGGATGTCTACAATTATTACTATTTTCATTTACTGAAAAGATTCAAGCTAAAGGTGGTTACATAACCAACCCACAGCAAAGCATACAAAACATGGAGACAGCTATCAGACAAATTCCTGAATCAATTTTACGCTCCAAAAAGGATGACACAGCTGAGGCTGGAATCCAAGGCTTTAAAAGAGGATCATGAATCCCATTATAATGCCTGGAAGGGTACAGAGGATGCTAAGGACAATGCCCTTCTGAAATATTTTCAGAGTGAGTACAGTTAGACATCCTTTACTATGGAATATAGAAAGAGCTCAATTGTCTCTAGACTACTCAGCGTGGAATCCATACACATGAGAAAGACAATTGAAGAAAGCTCAGAACTCATTGACAGGTTTGCTAGAAATCAACATCTGTACTCAAACAGTGATTTCTTTATAAAAGAAGAGGCCAGGACAGTAACTACTGATCCTAATCCTCCAGAACAGATTGTTGAACTTAATCAGTAATTACTCCTTATGACCAAAAACAATTTAGCCAGAATTTAAAGAGATACTCCAAGTGACTAAAAAATGCTAAAAGAATATGGAAGCAACAATTGAACAGACAAACACCTTGAATTAATTCAGCTCAAAGTAGCAAAAAAGCCAAGAAAGGAACAACTGACAGAGGAGAACCAAACCACTGCCCAAAATCCCTATGAGGACAGTAAAAGCCCTGAGAGGGAATAATTCTGGCGTTCAAACGCCAGAAAAGGGTGAAAGATTGGATCAAACGCCCAGTGGTCCCACTTCTGTGTCAAAGCCAGGAAAGAGAAAGTGCGTTGGAACGCCCATTCCTGCCCAGTTCTGGCGTTCAAACGCCAGAAAAGGGTGGGACGCTGGCGTTAAACGCCCATCAACCCCCAATCCTGGCGTTCAAAACGCCAATGAGGAGTTAGACACCTGAGAGTGCTTATAGTAACCCCTCTAAAAGGCTTTTCAACCCACATCTGTATGGAAGTAAACCTGCAGCAACTAAGTTGAAGAATATAAACCAAGATGCCTTATTCCTCAGAGAACTCCGGCCAAGCGGAGCAGGGATAAAATAATTGTCGCTGCTTTACAGGACTATCTCAGGAGGCTTTTGAGAAAATCCCATTTGCAGAGGCACTTGGCAAATACCCTCTTATGCTAAGTCCATGAAAGAGATCTTTTAATTCCATAAGTTAAAGAGGATTGAGAGAGACTGAAAAAGTTGTTCTCACTGAAGAATGCAAAGTAGTCATTCTGAAAAGCTTGCCAGAGAAGCTTCAAGATCCAGGAAGCTTTATATCCCATTCACTATAGAGGGTGCTTGTAGCAAGACAGCTCTATGCGACCTTGGAGCAAGCATCAACCCTTAAACCTGATCCACTATAAAATTGCTTGACTTGAAAGAAGTCAAACCAACCTGATACATTTCTTCAACTTGCTGATGGCGCCATTAAATATCCATCCGGCATAATAGAGGACATAATTGTCAAAGTTGTGCCATTTGCCTTTCCAACTGACTTGGTGAGCTGCTGAAAGGCAGGAGCACAAGAGTGCCAATCTCATTCTAGGAAGACCTTCCTATCAACTGGACGAACTCTTACTGATGTACAAAAAGGGGAAGTGACCCTGAGAGTCAGTGAGGAAAAGTTCATATATCAAGTGGCTTCAAAGCTATACAGCATCCAGACACATCAAAATGACTGCGATTGATCTGATATTATTGACTCTTTGGTGGAAGAGATTCAATATGACTGAAGTCTCGAATCAGAGCTGGGAGACATCTTTAAAGATGTTCAGGCTGATTCTGAGGGATCAGAGGAAATAGAAGAACCGCTGAAAATTCTCAGGAAGAGGATAAGCCTCCAAAACCCGAGCTCAAAACACTACCACCATCCTGAAATATGGCATTTCAGGGAGAAGTAACACTTTTCAATGATCATAAGCTCTGCTTTAAATCCACAGGAAGAGAAAGCACTAATTCAAATGCTAAAGACACACTAAGACAGCTCTTGGTTAGTCCATAAGTGATCTTAAAGCCATTAGGCGAGCCAAAGATCATAGCAACAAGTCACTTGGAGGATGATGCTAAACCAGTGATTCAACCACCATAGAGATGGCTAAATCCAGCCATGAAAGACGGTTGGTGCAGAAGAGGTCACTAAGTTACTAGAGGCTGGGATGTATTAGCCTATTTCTGATAGCCCGCGCTGGTAAGCCCGGTCTAAGTCGTCCCAAAAAAGGTAGGCATGACAGTGGTTTCATAATGAAAAGAACTGAACTGGTTCCCACAAGAAAAGTTACAAGGTGGCGTATATGTATTGATTACAGTAAGACAATACAGCCACCAGAAATGATCATTTCCTTTACCATTCAAAGACCAAATGCTAGAGGAGACTAGCTGGACATGATTATTACTGCTTTTGGATGGCTAAT
>QBTX01002939.1:0-13473 GCA_003063285.2 Arachis monticola | reverse complement strand
GATAGACGACGTAACTTGGCGTTAAACGCCAAGTTCATGCTGCTGTCTGGAGTTAAACGCCAGAAAAAACGTCATTATCCGGAGTTGAACGCCCAAACACGTTCATAACTGAAGTTTGACGCCAAGAAAGGCCTTCACACGTGGAAAGCTTTAGTCTCAGCCCCAGCACACACCAAGTGGCCCCAGAAGTGGATTTCTGCACCAATTATCTTAGCTTATTTCATTTTCTGTAAACCTAGGTTACTAGTTTACTATTTAAACAACTTTTACAGACAGTTCTTGTACCTCATGACATTTTCAGATCTGAATTCATACTTTGTACTGGCATGAGTCTCTAAACTCCATTGTTGGGGGTGAGGAGCTCTGCAGCGTCTCGATGATTTAATACAATTCCTTTGTTTTCCATTCAACACGCTTGTTCTTATCTATAGATGTTTAATTCGCGCCTTAACTGTGGAGAATGTGATGATCCGTGACACTCATCACCTTCCTCAACCCATGAACGTGTGCCTGACAATCACCTCCGTTCTACATCAGATTGAATGAATATCTCTTAGATTCCCCAACAGAATCTTCGGGTATAAGCCGGATTGATGGCAGCATTCATGAGAATCCGGAAAGTCTAAACCTTGTCTGTGGTATTCCGAGTAGGATTCCGGGATTGAATGACTGTGACGTGCTTCAAAACTTTAACCTGCTGGGCGTTAGTGACAGACGCAAAAGAGGGATTCTATTCCAGTAGGAGCGGGAACCAACCAGTGATTAGCCGTTTGTGACAGAGTGCGTGAGCATAGTTTTCACTGCGAGGATGGGAAGTGAGCCACTGACAACGGTGATTTTAAGGAAGAGTTGAAGTCAGAGGACAAAGCATCTCCAAAACTCCAACATATTCCCCAGTGCTGCAAATCAAAGTAACATTGTTCCCTCTTTTATCAAATCCAGTAATTTCACTTTTAATCCAAATAATCCTATTGACATCCTGACTAAGATTAATAGAATAAATATTGATTGCTTCAAACCAATAATCTCTGTGGATTCGACCCTTACTCACGTAAGGTATTACTTGGACGACCCAGTACACTTGCTGGTTAGTTGAACGGAATTGTGAAAAGAAAGTAATCAGTTAGTTAAATTAGTTCTCTTTGGCACATGCCAAAGAGCCGTTAATTAAGGATTACAATTTCGTCCACCAAAGCCCCCCACACTCACTTGTCAAAATGCGTCATGCTAGGGAGAGGTATCCACACCTTTATAAGGCATGCTTCGTTCCCCTCCCCAACCGATGTGGGACTTTACAATCCACCCCCTAAGGGAGCCTAGCGCCCTCGCTGGCATATCAATCCGGGCTCCGACTCTGATACCATCTATAACAGCCCAGACCACCCGCTAGTACGATATTGTCTGCTTTGGAACATAAGGCCTCACGATTTTTGCCTTTGACGATAGGGATGATAGCCGAAGCCCCCCCACACTCACTCGTCAAAACGCGTCGTGTTAGGGAGAGGTATCCACAACCTTATAAGGCATGCTTCATTCTCCTCCCCAACCGATGTGGGACTTTACAAGAAGACCATAAGATAGGAATGAACTGAATTAATTATTAATGGATTATGTATATCGTTTACGATGTGTGTTTAAAGGATAAAGGAATTTTTATGTGTTGGATTATGACTTTGATGAGTATAAAATAAACATGATTGTTGATGTGTTGAGAATTGATGGTGAGTTTGTGAAATTGAATTGAATGGATTGGTTGAGAGATATATGATTCGATTTTATAAAAGGCTTGAAAAGTTATTGGAGTTGGTTGGTTTTTGAAAAAGATTTAATATTAGAATTGGTTTGATTTTAAAATAATATTATACTAAAAATGATCTGAATTATTGAGAGGTGTTTGGTTTGATGGTTGGGACCCTTGAAGGGTGGCAGAAGTTTTAGATTTAGGGGAGGTACTGTCAAAATTTTTAGAAGAATTTTGAAAAGTTTTATTTTGGTTAATTTGGATTGAAAGAATTATTTTATTTGATTTTGATTTATTTAAGAAAAGAATGAATATATTTGAGTTTAAATGATTTGGTTTTGAAGTTAGCTCGAGGAATATGTAAATAAATGAGATATGTGACCCCGGATAAGAGGCAGTGGCGTTGTCCACTTGCTCTGGGAAAGAAATGAGGAAGACGAATGATGAAAATTGAGTTTGAATTTTGAAATTGAATGAATATGATAAACGAGGCATGATTGTGGTTGATTAATGATGAGTATGTCTATGTTTTCTCTCTGGTTGTAAGGGTGACAGGGTACCTATTCCCTCTAATGGTGACATGGCACATAATCCCTCTAATGGTGACAGGACACATAATCCCTCTAATAGTGACAGGGCACGTATTCTCTTTAATGGTATTATTGCACAACAGAGAGACAGTGTTCGGATTAGCTACCAAACATGTCGGGTTCGACTATATAACCGACAAATGAGCTCATTAGCCATAATACAGACATGCATCATATACATTTGTATGACTTTTTGTGTATGTATTTGTTTTGGATTGCCTAAATTCTTGCTTTTGACTAACCGCTATCTGATTTACTTGCTGTAACTGCTCTATCTGTGTTCTCCTTGTTAGTATTGTATGTTTATGCGACTGAGATATTTTTCATGTTGGCTGAGGTGATGCTGATGGTTGTTCTACTAGTGATTTGGAGGATTGGAGGAGAGTGAGACTAAAGTGTTAAGTTATATTTGGATTAGAACCTTAGTACCTTAGATAGTTTACCTGATTTCTGATTTAAAGTATAACTTTAAGTTTTGAATCAGGGTATCAAAATTCTAGGATTGCCTATGGCTTTTCCGAGACTTTATATATTATATACATTAGCACCTTTATCATGATGAGAACCCCCGGTTCTCATTCCATACATATGTTGTTATTTTTCATATGCAAGTCGAGAGGCACCTTGCTGAGCGTCTGGAGTTTCTATGCAAGCAAGTTTAGCTTTGGGTTGTTATGTTTTGGTCTGTTAGTTATGTAATTATATTTATAGACTCTCTTATGTATATCTAACTTATATTTAATTCTCTTAGAGGCTTTTTAGAGAACTAGGTACTTTCTTTGGGTTGTATCTTTTGACATTTTGCTCTTATTTGCTCTTTCTTAATTACAAAAATTATTAATAAGTTTATAAATATATATACTTATATAAATATATATATTATTGTTATTTTTTTATAGTATATAATTAATAAAAAAAAAAAAAATTTTCATAATCAAGTTTTCCGAATTCGACCTTCAACGATGCCTTTTCTATTCCTTACTTGTATGTGTTTAAACTTTCTTCAAATCCTCAATAAATAAATTCTTTCAGAGGGCTCATTATTTTGGAGTAGTTATTTGACTTTATAGAGGTTTGTAAACCACACTACATCTATTTTATTACTTAACTAGAACTCTGGTGTTACGCTTGGTGTATACACCATTTGATAGTTTTAAACTTATTGAGTTTGGTGTTCCTTGCATTTTTTTAACTGACATTATCAAACTATGAGATAGTTGGTGGAAATGGAGGATTAACGTATTAACGGTTATCTTGATTTTTAATGTTATGTGCAATGATGATTTAATCAGCATTGTTGGTGATCATCACGAGGCAGAATTTTTAATTCATCAAGTTTGTTAAAAAATCCTCCGTAAATTAATTTGTAAATATTTTTTTTTAACTTTTTATTCTCCCTCGCATACTTTCTTATGGAAGTAAGAATGACAATATATTTTCACTGAGAGACTAATTACAGATTCTAGAGGTATAATTTAATAGTGTAAAGTGAAAAAAGTTAACTAACTTGTAATTCCTAGTTATCCTTTAAGATTATGGCATAAGTTAACTTACTTAAATGCCATACGTTGCCCCAGCACGATTGCAAATCCGAAATTACAACTATATCCAGCAAAGGCACGTGTCGATCCAAAAATAAAGTAAATACCTTACGGAGTAAGTTTTATGGAATCTATCTCCACGGAATTATTGTTTTAAGCAGCTTATTTTTATTTTGATTTGATACTTAGCTTTAGGATGTCCATAACCATATTCTTAATAACAAAAAAAAAAAAAAAAAAAAAATTTGAATAAGTAATTTGTACGGTATTAAGGTTATAGATATGTTGGAGTTTTGGAAGATGCTTATTCCCTCTGAAATTTCTTGCTATATTTTGTAAATTATTCAACTCAATTGTTTTTAAATTTAACAGCCATGCAATGTCTTATGCCCTCTAATCACTCAATTAGATCAAAATGTGTAGCAGCTTAACTCGCCTTTCTTCTACAAGTGAAACGTCCAGTATTAAGAAAGTGGGCGGTAAAAAATGAAAATGCTCTGTCACAGCAAGACGACATATCAGCTGTTTGGTTTTCGATCATGGTTGAATAGGATCCATTGATTGCTTTTTGCGTTTGTCATCACGCCCCAACAATCGCGAGTTTGAAGCGCGTCACAGCCATTCAATCCTTGAATCTACTCGGAATACCACTAGACAGTTAGCATCTTTCCAATCTCAAACGTGAGCCGCCATCATTCTAGTTTAGTACCCGAGATTGCTGTATAGGGTGAAGCTAAAGAGAATGCTCATTCAATGCTTGTAGAACTGAGGTGGTTGTCAGCACACGTTCATGGATGAGGAAGGTGAATGAGTGTGACGGATCATCACCTTCCTTCACAATAACTGCGACTTATGAACTATCTTAGATATGAACACACACACGTTTGAATGGAGAAATAGAAATAATTGCATTAATTCATTGAACGCTGCCAGAGCATCACTCACCCCCAACAATGGAGTTTAGAGACTCATGCCGTCCAAGTGTATAAAATTCAGATATGAAATATGTCATGAGATACAAACTAAAGTCTCTAAAATTGTTGAAATAGTAAACTGATAACCTAGTTTACAAAAAATGAGAAACTATGATAGATAAGTGCAGAAATTTATTCTGGGACCCACTAGTGTGTGCTGGGGCTGAGACTTAAAGCTTTCTCACGTCCTGCGCTGTTTTGGCGTTTCAACGCCAGCGTTGTAACCTTTTCTGGCGTTGAACCTCCAACTTGTAACTGTTTCTGGCGCTAGACTTGCTCAGACAAGCAATGAACTGGCGTTGAACGCAGCTTTACAGTCATGTATCTATCGCGCAAATAAATGACTATATATATTGCTGGAAAGCCGGATGTCTCTTTCCAACCCAATTAAGAGCACACCAATTGGACCCTCTTGTACTCCAAATATTCTCCTATTCCGAGTGCAGGGAAGTCAGGATCCAACAACATCAGGTTGTCCTTTTTCAGCCTAACTCAGAATTTTGCTCAGCTCCCTCAATTCAGCACAGAAAATACCTAAATCACAAAAATAAAAACACAACAAACTCATTAGCAAGCCCAAAAATGAATTTTTGCCAAAAACTAATAATATTCTACTAAACTATTAAAACATGCTTAAAAATCTACATGAATTACCCCCAAAAAGCGTATAAAATACCCCGCTCATCACAACACCAAACTTAAACTGTTGCTTTCCCCAAGCAACTAGGATGATCAAAAAAAGAAAAAAGAATTTAAGGAGTAATAAAATCTCCGAGTTTTAAGTGAAGCTCAGATTCTAATTTAGAATGAGCGGGTAGTAGCTTTTTCTCAGAACAGTTTTGCATCTCCCTTTACCTTGAAATTCAAGAAATGATGTCTTCCATAGGAACTCAGAATTCAATAATTATTTTCCCAGGTGTATGTTGATTCTTGAACACAGTTACTTTTATGAAGCTTGGCCGTGGCCCTAAGCACTTTAGTTTTCCAGTATTACCACCGCGGAATACATTAAATTTGCCACAGTACACAACATAGGTGAACAAAGCTTTTCAGCATTGTGAACATTAGCTTGCAAATCTCCCATTAGAGGTTCCAGAGCTTCTTTAAGCACACTTTTTTTGCTATTGATCACAACTTTAACCACTCAATCTAAGCTTTTCACTTGACCTGCATGCCACAAAAGCACATGGTTAGGGACAGCTTGATTTACCCGCTTAGCGAATTACTTCCTTGGCCCCCCCTATCCACTGAGCTCAAAGCCTTAGAGATCCTTTTCACCCTTGCCTTTTTGTTTTAAGGCTATGTTTTTCTTTTTCTTATTCCAATAATTCTTGTACAAGTTTTTTTTTTTCACTGAATTTTCTTGCTTCAAGAATCAAAATTCATGGACTTTTCAGACATCAATAATAAATTTTTCGGGTTCCTCATTCTTTCAGGAGACAACAATTTTAACAATCTCAAAACAAAAAAAAAAAAAAAAAAAAAAAAAAAAACAAAAGAACAAAAAAGTACTTGCCACCACATAAATATAATAATTATAATTTTTATATTAAGAAACTCGGTAAAAATATAAGTGAATAAATTAAAAAAAAAAAAAAAAAAAAAAACGATGATGATGAAAAAAAATTTATAACTTAATTGAAATAAAACCAGGAATAGATGCTAATACTATACTACTACTGTATAAACTTCAAGGTAAATTCATAATAACACATCAACAGAGTTAAAAGCACAAATTACGGAAACTCAACAAACCTGTGTTTGAAGTTGATGTTCCTCTATCTTGGGTGCTTGGTCCTTCAAGGATTAATTTCTGGCGCTTCAGCTCCCTTAAAGCACCGCCTTGCTCTTCTTTTCCTTTAAGCAGTTTGCAAAGCATTGCTACTTGATTATTCGGTTCTTCCTTTATTTGGTCCATATCTTCTTGCAATTTGGAAATACGATGCCTCCAATGTTCCCAATATTCGAATGGAGGAAAGTTCTGAAAGACTTCATTGTCTCTCCCCCCTTGATTGGATCATCCTGCAGCTGTTGTCTTTCATTGATATTTTTGATTGGCCTCTCAACTGAGATATACTCATTATTCCTCATCTTCACTCTGCCATCTCTGCAGAGCATAGAACATTAGCTTGGATAGGCAATCTGCATCCTTGGAATCTTGTTTGCTATTTTTTATAGTTCACACGGATCAGTTTGATGGACTTCTTCTACTCTTTCCCAAACATGCAGTGAATCATCACGCTCTTTTAATTAGAAACTTCAAAACGGTTGTGGGGGTCAATATTAGAACGCAATGAATCCAGCCACCTCTGCAGCTGGTTGAATCTTCTCTTTTTGAGTTGATTTGGGATGCCAGTGGTGCTGGTAGTCCACCTGGCTCCAAGGATGCATATATCCTCCAGAATCTGTCAGGCCTTTGATACCCTCATCATTCTCCTATAAAAGGAGTCGTGGTCATCCTTCAGATGAGGAAGCTTAAAGATCTCCCTGATTTTGTCAGCGTGGAGGTGAACAATCTTTCCTCTGACTCAGGTCCGATGGTCATAGAAGGCAGCTCCAATTATTCTTTGCCTGTCTGTCTGCCATATATGATAATTGCATAAACTCAATAAACCATATCCTTCCCATTTCGTTCAGATTAAGCTAGGATTTCCAGTCCCTATTTCAAATTTTTCTGGATCTCCGGATATTTATCTTCTTTCAGATCGAACTTGACTTCCGGATCACTGATCTTTAGACTCATTATTTGTAGTAATGGTCTGAGAATATACTGGTCATCCAAGTAATACTTACGTATTTGTAAGTCGACCACGGAGATTTTTGGTATGAAACAAGCTATGATCACCTTGAAAATCTCAGTTAGACAGATAAAATGTTTTAATGATAAGTTTGAATATAATTTAATAAACAGAAAATAATAATAATGACGATATATACTTTATGGAAATCAATAGTGGAATTTTCAGATAGGCGTATGGAGTTGCTGTGCTCCTCTCTTGAATCATCTACTTTCTATTACATTCAATCCAATCCTTCTTCTACTCCTTTCCATGCAAGCTGTATATTGGGCACCACCGTTGTCAATCGCTACATCCCAACCTCGCAGTGAAAATGTCCCCTATGGCTCTGCTCTACAGCACGGCTAATCATGATCGGGTCTTCAATTAGTGGATAATAGAATCCCTTATTCTTTTCCGTTTGTCACTAACGCCCAGCCTCAGGAGTTATGAAGCTCGTACAGCCATTCAACCGGAATCCTACTCGGAATTACCACAGACAAGGTTAGACTTCCAGGATCCCGAATCCTACTCGTAATACCACAACAAGGTTAGACTTTTGGTTCCCTGAATGCCCGCCAATTATTTCTAGCCTATATCACGAAGATTCTGTTGGGTAATCTAAGAGATATGCCCCTGGCCTAAGGTAGAATGAAGTTGTCAGTCACGCGCGATTTTCATAGTTGAGAATGATGATGAAGTGTCACGGATCATCAAAACCATCAGGTTAAAGTACGAGTCAATATCTTGGAATAAGAATAAAAGAGAATTGAATAGAAATAACTAATTGTATTGAAACTTGAGGTACACAGAGCTCCACACCCTTAATTATGGTGTGTAAAACCTCCACCGTTGAAAATACATACAGTAAAGGTTCAGGCATGGCCGAGAGCCAGCCCCATGATCTGAGAACTAATCGTCCCAAGATTAAACGTGGTCCCCCCCAAAAAGACTACTAATACACTGAGTAAAAAGTCTATTTATACTAAACTAAAGACACGTAGAAATATATGATTAATGTAATTATTGCAAAAATCCATTCTGGGGCCCACTTGGTGTATATTTGGGCTGAGCTTGATCTATCACGAGCTGAGGCTTTATTGGAGTTGATACGCCGATATAGTGAGTGAGTTTCTGGCCGTTCAACTCTCGGTCGTGACGTGTTTCTGCCATTTGACTCCAGGAACGAGCAGCATGAACTTGGCGTTGGAGCGCCACTTTACGTCGTCAATTTCCGAATATAAAGTATGAGACTATATATATTGCTGGTAGAAAAAAAAAAAGCCTTTTTTTAAGGATTCTACTTTTCAACGCCGTAAGAGCGCGCCATTTGAGTTCGTAGCTCCAGAAAATCCATTTTGAGTACAGGAGGGTCAGATTCTCAACAGCAATAGCATCCTTTTGTCACCTTTTTCAGAGTTTTGCTCATAAGTCCCCAATTTCAGCCAAATTACTTGAAATTACAGAAAAAACACAAACTCATCCAGTAAAGTCCAGAATGTAATTTAACATAAAAACTAATGAACATATCCCTAAAGTAGCCTGAACTTACTAAAAACTATCAAATAAAAAAAACAATGCCAAAAACGTATACAAATTATCGCCTCATCACAACACCAAACTTAAATTGTATCTTGTCCCCAAGCAACTGAAAATCAAAATAGGATTAAAAAGAAGAGAATATATATAAATTCCGAAAATTATCGAATGAATATTAATTCTAAATTAAAATGCAGCGCGAGACTTGTAGCTTTTTGCTTAGAGCTGAACATTTTGGCATCTCAACTTTTTTCCTTTGAAGTTAATAGAATACCTATTGGCATCCATAGGAATTTAACATTCAGATAGTATTATTGAATCTCCTAGTTAAGTATGTGAGCTTGAACATGGCTACTTTTATGAGTCTTGGCCGATGGCCCTAAACACTTTGTTTCATATATCACCGGATACATAAAATTTGCCACAGACACATGACTGGGTGAACTTTTCAGATTTACTCAGCTTGCTAGAGTTCACCAGTTAGAGGTGTCCAGAGTTCTTTAAGCACACTCTCTTTGCTTTGGATCATGACTTTAACCACTCAGTCCAAGCTTTTCACTTGGACTTACATGCCACAAGCACATAGTTAGGTACAGCTTGATTTAGCCGCTTTAGGCCAGGATTTTATCCAGGTGGGCGCTCCTACCTAACTTTTGATGCTCAAAGCCTTGATCCTTTTTACCCTATGCCGTTTGTTATAAGCTATTGCTTTCGCTTGCTATTTTCTTAAATTTCTTCTATCTATTTTTTTTCGCCATATTTTTATCCAAGCTTTTACTTTTCACTGCCTTTTCTTCTTCAAAGAATCAATTTTCATTGATTCTTTCACATTGTCATAACATTTCTCTTTGTTCATCATTCTTTCAAGAGCCAACAGTTTTAACATTCCTAAACAACAAGATCAAAAATATGCAACGTTCAAGCATTATCAGAAAACAAAAAGTATTGTCAACACACATTCAATATAATTAAAAACTAAAATTCAAGGATAATATTCAAATTTCATGTACTATTCTTGTTCTTGATTAAAACATTTTTCATTTAGAGAGGTGAGATTAATGGAATTATTCATAACTTAAAACATTTTTTTTTTTTATTAAACATCTAAATTTATTAAAAAAAAAAAAAAAAAAAAAAAAAAAAAAAAAAAAAAAAAAAAAAAAAAAAAAAAAAAAAAAGCAAAAGAACATAAGAACAAGGAATGAATACACCTCTAGTGGCGTCTTATTCTTGAAGGACCAACAAAGTCCTTAAGCTCTGCTATGTCCATTCCTTGCCTTTGTTCCTCCTCCCTCATTGCTCTTTCTCTCTTATCTTAAGAGAATGATGGATGTCTATGATTGTTCCACCCTTTATGTATCCACATTTAGAATAGCTCAATCTATCTAGAAGTAGTTGAGTTTCCAAATAGTTTTAGAGGAAATGTGCATCCTTTAAACATCTCAGAGAAATTTCTATAGATAGATGAGAATTCCTCATACATCCTGAGATCCAAGGAGTCTACCTTGCTTGCTTCACCTCTATTTTGGTGATTGAGACTTAATCCTCCATCAATTGGAGATGTCTCCTTCTAAGATAACAACCAAGACTAGAATTAACATACGATGGCAAATGGAAAGTGTGAGGAAAAAAACTACCTTGCCAGGGGGAGACTTTCGGCTATTAGTAGAGATTCAATGAGAGATACTTTCTGAACTAATCTTACTTCCTCTCTTAATCATGCATGCTCATGAATCATGGAAGGGCAAACCGATCACAAGTTAAACTTCCAGATCGGTTAGCTACATACCATAGGATTAAGGGTTGAGCTCTACTGCAACTCAAGTTCAAATTATCAATTATATTATTTTCTATTCAATTCTCTTTTATTCAATATCCAAGATATAAACGTTGCACTTCAACCTTATGAATACCTCACCTTTTACTCCAATTGACGTCCAATAATATTGTTTTCCTTCAAGTAATACCTTACATGAATAAAGGTCGAATCCCACGAGTAGTTGGTATTGTAAAACAAGCTATGGTACCTTGATAAAATCTCAAGCTAGGCAATTAATGATTTTATATTATTTTTTTTTTTTTTTTTTTGGGAGAAAAGAAAAAATAGGATCGAAATACTTATGTAAATCAAATAGTGGATATTTTCAAAATAGCATATGAGATGCTTTACTACCTACTGAATCTCTCTTTCTATATTCATCATCCATCCTTATTAACTTACTATTCCATGGCAAGCTGTATGTAGGCATCACCGTGTCAATGGCTACATCCCATCCTCTCAACAGTGAATAATGTCTATAATACTAATGCTCTGTCAACACACGAGCTAAATATGTGCTGTCAGTTTTCAATCATGTTGGAATAGTATCCCTTGATTCTTTTGCGATCTGTCCACTAATACGCCCAGCACTTGAGAGTTTGAAGCTTGTCATATAAGACATTCATACCGAACCTACATCGAAAACCACAGACAAGTTAGACTTTTCCAGATTCCCGCGAAACTACCTCGGATAATACCACAGACAAGCGTTAGACTTTCCCTGACTTCCCTTATGCAATTTCCCCATCATATCTAGCTATACCTTAAATTAATATACCATGAAGATTCTGTTGGGGAATCTAGAGATATGCGCCCGGCCAAAGGTAGAACAGAAGTGGATGTCAATCACGCCTGTTCAAGGTGAGATGATGACTGAGTGTGCCACGATCATCCACATCATCAAGTTGAAGTGTGCCAAGTATATCTTGGAATAAAATAAAAGAATGAATAGAATAATAACATAGTAGATTGCATTTGAAACTTGAGGTACAGTATAGCTCCACACCTTAATTTATGTAGTGTAGAAACTCCACCGTTGAAATACATAAGTGAAAGTTCAGGCATGCCGAGAGGCCAGCCCCCGATAATCTGTAAACTAAGTTGTCCCCAGATGAAACGGGATCCCCCCCAAGAGAGAGCAGTAGACTTAGACTAGACGATCGCTAATGCACTAGTGAATGTTGTCGTTATTATTATACAACACTAGCTCTAGGTTTTCATGAGTAAGTAATTGATCATAAATCCACTGCTGGCCCACTTAGTGGTAGTGTTTATGTGCTAAGCTGATCTGATCACGAGTTGAGGCTTTTATTGGAGTTTGAATGCCGAGTTATAGTGTGTTTCTGGCGTTCAATTCCGGGTTGTGACGTGTTTCTGGCGTTTAACTCCAACGACGCACATTTACTTGTGTTGAGCGCCAGTTTACGGCGTCAATTCCCGAATAAAGTATGAACTATTATATATCATTCACTGGAAAGCTCTTGGGATGTCACTTTCCAACGCCGTTGAGTGAGCGCGCCATTTATAGTTCTGTAGCTCCAGGAAAATTTATTTTGAGTGCATAGGTCGAAGGGCAGATTCCATCAGACACATTCGAGCGCAGTCCTTTAGTCAGCCTTTTTCAGAGTTTTGCTCAAGTCCCTCAATTTCAGCAAGAAATTATACCTGAAATTAACAAAAAATACCACACAGAGAGCTGCGATAGTAAAGTCCAGAAAGCGTAATTAAACATAAAAACTAATAAAAAAAAAAAAAAAAAAAAAAAAAAAAAAAAAAAAAAACATAAACTAAAAACAATGCCAAAAAGCGGGTAAATTACCGCCCATCACAGCACCAAACTTAAATTTGCGGTATGCCCCAAGCAACTGAAAATAAAATAGATTAAAAGAAAGAGAAATTACTATAAATCTCCAAAATATCAAATATTAATTCTAATTAGATGAGCGGGGACTTGTAGCTTTTTGCTTTGCTGCAACAGTTTTGCCATCTCATTTTTTCCTATTGAAGTTTTAGAATGGTTGCTATCCTACACGAAACTTAGAATTTTCAGATAGGTTATTGGATTCCATAGAAGTAGTTATTCTTGAACACATCTACCTTTATGAGTCTTGGCCGTGTCGCTAAGCACTTTGTTTTCAGTATTACCACCCGGAGAGTACATAAATGCGCACAGACACGATTATAGACTGGAATTGACCTTTTCAATTGGACTCAGCTTTGCTAGATCCCCAGTTAGATTAGTTGTTCTTCAGAAGCTTCTATACAGCCACACATCTTTTTCTATTCAGGAAATCCAGAAACTGAACACTTTAAACACATCTAATTAGTCTCTTAAGACCTCCCAAACTTGGGTCTACTTGCATGACACAAGCACATGGTTAAGGACAGCCTGATTTAGCGTTTCTGTAGGCTATAGAGTATTTTTTGTTTCCTATTGGGCCCTTTGCCTTATATCCTATTTGTTTTTAAGACTCAAAGCCTTGGATCCTTAA
>QBTX01002938.1:0-13475 GCA_003063285.2 Arachis monticola | reverse complement strand
GGAGGGCACGCGTTCGCGTGGAGGGCTTGGGCTGTTAGGTCCTAGCATGAGGTCCAGGAGTCCCTTTTAGAGCGCTTCCCATATCCTAGTGCACAATCCGATAACTGCACATGACACCGCCTTTACAGTGGTCGATTTCTTTACATAGGTCCTAGCGACAGCGATCTCGCTGTGAACAACAGAGTGATATGGTGAGTATACGCGGACCCAGACATATAGCCACAAATGTCGAGCTATATGTTCTTAAATATGGAGCACGTCAAGGCGCGTCAAGACCAATTCATGTCGTCAGTGCGAGACAGACAGGAAGAAGAGAATCCTTGGAATGGCAAGAACAAATTCCACAAATTCAAATACAGACAGTCCAGTCCGGCATATATTGCCTAGGCCTGAGAGCGAGCAGCCTCTATTCAATACGACTCTTCGTGCATAAGTTTGAGCGTCTCCGTGATTTCATTGCACTATATGCTTTGCATATATCCCGTATCTCAACATATATTGTGTCGAACACAGGGACGACTGATTTACAGGAGTTATGTCAAACCAAAAGGATAGAAATCAGTTAGCAACTCCCAAGTAGAAGTGAGAAAAAATAGTCAAAAGTCAGTCGACCAGTTTACAGACGTACATAGCGATCGCATTTTCTATATTATATAGACGATGAGATGAATAAAATGTCAAATGAAAAAGAAAAATGCAGACAATTGACTCCATGCAATATCGATGAGTTTGAATAGAATAATGCACAGGAGTACAATCGATTGAAATTGGAGAATTGGAAAAACATAGAAATAAAAATCTATAGAAACCAAAAAAGCACGAATCCTCAATATAATGAGATTATATATATAGATATATCAACATACCAGGCACAATCTGAGTCCGATCTCTCCATAGTACACTGATTCAGCACTCTATGGTAAGATGGTCCTTAAGTTTGAAGTAGGCAGCTGGTTTAGTGTAAGACTCACTAATTCTCGAACCTGCTGCTTGAATCAAACCTCACAAATCTCTCACCAATGTGAAGGAATATCCACAAGTTCAGCAACATCCTCGGAATTTCAGATACTGCGCAAAGGAGAGCCATAAGAAGTCGCGCAAGCGAGAAACTGTCCGTGAATCAAGTAGTGTCTAAGCAATATGTGATAAAGGCACCCTCCACCAAGAGATGCCCTATAAGTAGTAGCTTCTCAGAGAATGAAGTGTCACTAGCGATATAGGCAATGATATAATGAACCAAATCGGTATCTCTACAACATCGGGACTAGACACCAAAGACCATCTTGTAATGAACTTCGAGTGAGGAGTGTACCTATGCGCGCAAAAGAGGCACAAAATTCCAAAAAAAAAAAAAAAAAAAAAAAAAAAAAAAAAAATTTATTCAAACTACTCAATGCATAGAAGTAAAGTAGCAATATAAACAAGCAAAGAATATAATAAGCATAGACCAAAAACTTGTAAACATGTTTCTTGAGGAGTTTTCCAAAACCATTTAACAAACAACATATTTCATTGGTCAGCAGGAATTTTGTCGGATAGGGTGAGACAAGGCCTGGCACAACTAAATCTGAAAATTTACTCCTAAAAACGCGGTATCTCATCAATCATGATACCATAGGATCTCAGACAATCACCACCTATAGTATTGGTTCTTGCGAACCCAATTTTCACATAAATTACAGCCGTGATAAAGATATGCTATCTTCTCTATACATGAAACACTTTAGGATATAGCTCAAGACGTTGTGCAGGACTACTCCACATATACCGATCACATCCTCAACAAACTTACTACTTAAACCCCACAACCCAAGAATACATAACACAGGTTGAGTCCAAATGCTTGATATCTCAAAGATAAGATCCAATAATTCAATGTGTAAGAGATAAAGACTCCAAGAAGACATAAAATATATAGTGCTAACCAACCCATCAATATGAATGTTGTGTGAGAACTTCAAACCAAGAAATGTCCAAATGCCTCTTGGAGACACCGTAATTGTCTCCATAGGACATCCATAATCGAAAGCTCTGCTCCTTTGTGCTCTTCTTATGCACAACCTCTCACGACCCTCTAGTTGCTAATCTTTCTTCGAGGAGAAATAGTGTACAACACCATCCTCCTGCGCTCTAGGTAAACTATCTCCCAAATCCCAGGTATACAAGAGTGCTCCTTTCTTACACTGCGTTATACCCAGGTGAGCCAATGCGCGTGCGAGTTGCTGCTCATTCTCCTTTAATCTATCCATATCTCACTTAGAAATCAAGACCTCATATACTCCAAGATCCTCTACACATACTCTAGACTCCATCTGCCAAGATTCAGGTTGCTAATCCAACACCCCTCTCCTACTAAACTAAAGACACTCATAATAAATCCAAACTCGACATGAACTCTAATGGAATAGGAAGGTCGGTGCTAAAATAAGTGAACTGAGTCCGACTTTTATACCATGAGGGTTCATCATATCATCTCTAAAGCTCCAAATATGGCGAAAGCCATTAAATCTGTCATATTACATGTACTGCCAAGAAGCAATAATGTATTGAGACCTCTGCTGAGAGCAGGCGGATGCTCGCGACGTGACATAGTGTGAATAGTGCAAGGCAGGAAGAAACCCTGGACGCCAGGGAGACGGAAGGAAGAGAGTCCAACAGGACTTGGAGCTCTCAGAATGTTAATTGCAGCCGTCTTGTCCACCTAATTCAACGGGACACTAATCGTATAACTAACAGCAAGTGCACTGGTCATCCGAGTGAGTAATACCTTTACGTGAGTAAGGGTCGATCCCACCGGCGCGACGCCCACTGTACTGGCAGCTTCAGGAGCGAATGCGTGCCCAGTGATATGGGCCTCATGTGCGTGGAAGGTACCAATGCGTACTCAAGTCAGCAGGACAGTGTCAGCAATGAGGTATAAAATGGAGAGGAAGATTGAATAATTAGAGAAAGATAACAATGTGAGAAAGCCATAAGGTGTCAGAGAGGAATAGAGGAATACCTATAGAAGATAAGTGTAAGAAGGTGTCTATGGTTGCAGGTGAGATTGTGCACGGCCCTCCGTATGAAGATTTGGCTTTTGGTTATCACTATGCCTGTTGATGATCGTGCTGGTCGCCTATTGTCTCTGATCTGTCCAATCTATGTCCAATTCACGCGGTGAGATGCCGATGGCAGGCTTGTATGAGATAGGAGCAGAGAAAGGTGAAAGATATCAGTGACAGCAGAGAAGATGGATGGAATACCGGGCCGGCCCAGTGACCCGAATAGGTGTCTCGCCAGGGATAGGCCTACTTCCCGTCCTGGTCTTCCAGTGAAATGTTGCTATCGATAATGCGTCTGTTAAATGGACGACCGCAGAGGACAACATGATATGTGAGCATGAAGATGCGATCGGTGTGCTGCGCTGTCTCGAGTGCAGTGTTGGAATAGGATCCATTGATCCATTTGTATGCCGTCTGTCACCACGCCCAACACTCGCGAGTTTGTAAGCTCGTCACAGTCATTCTTTCCCAGATCCTACTCACGAATTACCACAGACAAGCGCTTTAGACGTTCCCGGATCCAAGACATGCCGCCGTGCCAATAATTTCTAGCCTATACCACGAAGGTTCCAATCTGAGATTAGAAACCCAAGAGATACACATTCAAGCTTGTTTGCATGTAGAACGGAAGTGGTTATTAGGCACGCGTTCATAGGTGAGAATGGTAATGAGTGTCACATAATCATCACATTCATCATGTTCTTGGGTGCGAATGAATATCTTGGAGAAGAAATAGACTTGAGTTGAATAGAAAAACAATAGTACTTTGCATTGATTCATGAAGAACAGCAGAGCTCCACACCTTAATCTATGGTGTGTAGAAACTCCATCGTTGAAAATACATAAGAACAAAAGGTCTAGGCATGGCCGAATGGCAAGCCTCCCAAAGAGGGTTCAATCATCAAAACATGATCCAAAGATGAAAATACAATAGCAAAAGGTCCTATTTATAAAGAACTAGTAGCCTAGGGTTTACAGAAATAGGTAATTAATGCAGAAATCTTTCTCCGGGCCCACTTGGTGTGTGCTTGGGCTGAGCATTGAAGCTTTCATGTGTAGATACTTTTCTTGGAGTTAAACGCCAGCTTTTGTGCCAGTTTGGGCGTTTAACTCCAGCTTTTATGCCAATTCTGGCGTTTTGACGCCAGAATTTTTGTGCTGCCTTTGAACGCCAGTTTGGGCCATCAAATCTTGGGCAAAGTATGGACTATTATATATTACTGGAAAGCCCAGGATGTCTACTTTCCAACGCAATTAAGAGCGTGCTGATTGGGCTTTGGTAGCTCCAGAAAATCTAATTTAAGTGAAGGGAGGTCAGAATCCAACAGCATCTGCAGTCCTTTTTCAGCCTCTGAATCAGATTTTTGCTCAGGACCCTCAATTTCAGCCAGAAAATATCTGAAATCACAGAAAAACACACAAACTCATAGTAAAGTCCAGAAGAGTGATTTTTATTTAAAAACTAATAAAAACATAATAAAAACTAACTAAAATATACTAAAAGCATACCAAAAACAATGCCAAAAAGCGTATAAATTATCCGCTCATCAGCTTCCTCCACTTGTTCCAATACAAAGCCATGTTTCTCATTATCCACTGAAGTTTCTAGTGTCTCCTTCATGCTTTGCTCTTCTTTTGATTCTCCACATGTAGCCATGGGAGTTCCTTGAGTGCTCAGATGTTGGGAAGCTATTATATTTACTAACTCGCCTAAGGCGGCCGCGAAATTTAGCACACTCTTATTCATCCTTTCTTGCCCTTGAAGAATAACACTAAGGGAGTTGTTACCCAATGGAGGTTGGGGTGGATAGGAGGGTTCATTATTTTGGAGAAAGGGTTCATAATAGGAAGGTGGTTCTTTTTGATAAGGATATGGAGATGGTGAATATTGAGGTGGTGGTTCTGGGTGTGGTYCATATGGTGGTTGGTGTGGTGGATAAGGATTAGGGTCATAAGGAGGTGAATGGTTGTAGGTGGCTTGTGAGTTTGGTGGTCCAAAGCTATTTTGAGGAGGTATACCTTGCCAAGTGATTTATTGTTGAGCGACAGTTATTTATTTATAATTTAGAACAAAAAAATATTTATTAGTTATAAAATTACTTAAAATCCCTAACTTTAACTTTAATTTTCTAGAAATAACCTTCTCCCAATAATTTACAATAACTCATATACCAGTTTAATGATAAGAACATACCTCCCCTGCAATTCCTTGAGTGAGATAGATGGTACGCAAAATGAGGTTATTTAAATTTTACATCCCTCGGTTAATCAAGTTTAAAAGGTTTGTACTTGTGACAATACTCTAAACTAAATGTTTGTACGAAAGGATTTTTGTGTGGTTTAAGAAAAAAACGAAAGTTTATAAAATAGACTCCAATAAACCCAGCGATTTTCTCATATTATTATATATTTCTTTACCGTTAGAAAAATTAACTCGATTGCAAGGTTCAATGAATTTGGCGCGGTTGCCGGGGAATTGCAAATGTGCTGTCCAACCTTTATTTTGATTGTAATAGTAAAAGTATTGTGGCTTTGCTGTTTCCATTTATCTACTGTACGTTTAATTGGTATTTTTTATTTTTTTCTCGTTTGAATAGATTCGTATTGATTTTAGCCCGAAGAATTATAGAGATCTTAGTTTCGCAAAGATCTTTTAACCTTCGTTTATTGCTCTATTTTTATAAAAATTTTATTTCTCAAATATATTGAATTTTTGGTTTAAATCATCGGCGATCCATCTTGAACGCTATCATATATGTGGTTCTTCGTGTCTAAGCGTTGTATTCCTTACATAGTCTATGTTTTGAGTATTGTTTATCCTCGTTTTCTCTTTTGACTTTAAAAATAATTAAAATAAATAGAGTTGTGTTCATCAAAAGTCCAAGTAATTTTTCTCTTTCCTCATTTAATCAAAAAATATCTTTTCTCTTTATTTTAATTGAAAATTTTCCTAAATAATATAAATCCAAACAATTATAAAATCATAAAAAATTTAATATGATTTTAAAAATTAAAAAAAAAAAAAAAAAAAAAAAAATTAGTCTTTTAACAAATTATTGACAACAAAATTCAAATTTTTTTTCAAAAAAATCATAGTCTTTTTTAAAAAACCAATTAAATCTAAATCCAAAAATATAAAAAAAAAAAAAAAAAAAGTAAATATTTTAAAAAAAATACAAACTTAAAAACATAAAAAAAAAAAAAAAAAAAAAAAAAAAAAAAAGATAATTTAAAATTTTCATAAATTGGAAACACTAATTTTAATAAGCGGAAAAAGTTCATGGCAAGAGAGCCAGAGAGAAGAAGGAAAGTAAGTGTAGGAAGAAATATTGTCGAGGTAAGTGGTGTGTGTAAGAGCTATGAAGTTGGAGGATTTCAGCACCACCACACGCGGGGAGAGATGGGTCCCAAGGCTGTATGCTAGAGGCAAGAGAAATGGTCAAGATCGGAAAAATGTATTAACAGGAACATGTAATCGTAATTATAAATTACTCCAGGGCAAAAAACAAGCAGAGATGAAGGGAGCCGACGAGGGAGCGAGTATAGCAACCCGGATCCGGAAACAGCTTCAGATATCCTCCATATAAGATCCAATGGACAAACGACCATCACTACAAAGTGCTAAATGCTCAAGACTAAGAAGAGTGGTGACCCCCGTGGAATGTTACTCAGCAATATGGCAATTGCTGCAACACTTGGAGGCCAAGTAAAGACCGCCGCAAAAGAGCGGTTGGGCACACATCCAAACTTCGGATCAAGGTCCACCGACAACCAGCACCTTCGCGTGATGGGAGCGCCAAGCTGAGCCACCACCACAACCCACACTGGACAACACCTCAGATGTCAACCTTAAACCACGTCTACCATGGATAACCATGACTAGCGCCAGATCCGGTCATCAAAAAAGAAAACACCGTAGCCGGAGAGGAACCCTGGTCTTCCAAAATAAAGAACCGCTCCCTAGCCAATCTCCCCCAAAAAATTCTTCGAAGCCAAAGGGTGGAAGGGAAGCAACGCCTCTGTAGTGGATTCTGGCAAGGCAAGAAAGAGAAAAGGAGGGGGCTGAAATTCGCGGCCCCAGGCGAGGGAAAAGAGAAGAGTGTCCCCGGCCCACAGAACCTTGAGATTCAAAAAGGATGATCTCTCATTGCGTTACATTGTTGGAGAATTGCATAATAAAAGAAGAGCAAAGCAGTGGAAGGAGATCTACTAGTAATAACTTCAGTGGATATTATGAAGAAAATAATGGATGGCATTGTAAAATAAGAAAAACAAGAATAGGAGGAATCTGAAAATTGATGCGGCACTATGTTTATACGCTTTTTTGCGCATATGTTTTTGATGGCTATTGCTTTTGTTAGTATACTTTTTAGTTAGTTTTTTATTGAAATGAAAATTAGTGGTCTTATTAGTTTTCTATAATAAACAAATTATCATCTTTCATCTAGGATTTCGGCAATTACATGTTGAAAGTTGTTTTGATTGAATAACTTTTATTTATTTTATTTATGTTGTGTTGAATCCCCTTTCAGACTGAGATGTTCTAGGCCCTTTGAAATTTGTAAGAGTCTCTGATGCATGTAAAATATATACTTGATCCTAAGTGATGTGGCGTGAATATATACTCTTCCAATCTTTCACTATAGGAGGACTGGCAGATGCTGTTTGATTACTTTACTCTTCATCCACTCCACTATGCCAGCGTACTCTGCCTCTGCCTCAGCACTTGACCACATATTCATGCTTTCTTCTTGTTAAAAAATACTTAAAATAGTACACCTTTGTACGTTGTGATGCTCTGACCTATGTTTAATATGCCCAATATGATTTCAGTCACCTTCCTCCTCCAGCCGGAGGTGGGCGTTGGAAAGTAACATAATCCTGGGCTGGTCCCATTTAATTATAAATTTAATTGCAGTCCTAATTAATGAGAGCAACCATTTGCCCTAGAGGATTGAATATGGCCCAAACTGCGTTCAAAAGGCAGCAAGACAAAAAAAAATCAAAAAAAAGTATTTTTTGGAGCGATACAAAACAGTCTGACAGAATTTAACTATAATATAGGACATAAAAGCTGGAGTTAATCGACTTGCTTAAACTGGGCACAAAAGCTGGCGTTTAAAACTCCCTCCAAGATAAAAGTATCTTACAAAGCATGAAAGCTTCGAATGCTTCATAGGCCCAGAAGGCAACCACCAAGTAAAATGGCGCCCGGAGGAAAGATTGTTCTTGCAGTAATTACCTATTTCTAGAAACCCTAGCTACTTATTTCTTTATAAAATAGGAGCCTAAATAGTGCTACCCATTGTATTTTCATCTTGGAATATCTTTTAATCATGTTTTGATGATTGAACCCTCCTTTGGAAAAGGCTTCCATAGTCGGCCCATAATGCCTAGACCTTTTTGTTCTTATGTATTATCAACAAGAGATGGAGGTTCTACAATTCACCAGATAGTACCCTTAAAAGGTGTGAAAGGACTCTGCTGTTCTTCGAGGATTAATGCAAGCAAGTTACTATTGTTTTTCTATTCAACTCAAGGCTATTCTTCTTCCAAGATATTTCATTCGCACCCAAAGAACATGATGAATGTAGTGTAAATGATTAAAATGACACTTCATACCATTTCTTCAGCCTTGATGAACGCGGTTTGAAACAACTTGAAAAATAACCACATTAAACGTTCTACATGCAAAAAACAAAGCTTGAATGTGTATCTCTTGGGTTCTTAGTTCACGAGTTTGAGGTGAACCTTCTTGTATGAGGCTAGAAAATTATTGAGCGCCATTTCCTGAGACTCGGGAACGTCTAAAATTATATCCTTGTTTGTGGGTTATTCTGAGTTAGGATCTGGATAGTGGACAAATTAATCGAGACTTCAAACTCGCTGCGGTATGAAGTGATTGGGCGTTGTTGAACAAGACCGCAATAAGATCAAGGACTTCCTATAATCCAATAACTATAGATCGAGAACCGACAAGAATAGATGTAGTCTGTGCATTTTCCTGCATTTTAGTTTATTAATGCTTAGTTGTGTTGTTAACTTGGGGGTGACTAGTCGTGCGTTAGAAGCATTATTCACTGAGGGGAACGGGACTCAGATATGATCCCTTGACAACGGCGATTGGCTCCTAAATCAAAGAGCTTAACCGATGAAAAAGAGTAAAATGAGTTATGTGATGAATGATTGGAAAGAAGCGAATAGAAAAGTCCAGTAGTTTCAGCAGCATACAATCATATGCATCTTACATAAGACGTCTTATCTGCAAAAATTGAACAATGCCAACAACCTTACCAATGATAGAATTACTGGATAGAAGTGAGTAAACACTTATCTTTACTTAGTTTTATTATTGCTTTAATACTTACAAATCAAGCAAATGATCCATAACCATTTGAAAAGAGCGCGGCAATACATGGACTGAATATACAAATGTAGAGCCATAGCTATGCTTCAAAGACCGGACAGTCACCTAAAACCGTGGGATCGACCTCTACTCACGTAAGGTTATTACCTGGTTGTGTCCCAAGAATGCCTGCCCAGTGCACTTGCTGATAGTTGTGGGAAATTAGACAAAGTTGTGATTAACATTAGAAAGCTCCAAGTACCAATTTGCGCCATTGTTATGATGCAGCGAACCTTCAAAGTGCACCAGTTAAGCCATTATAGGTTGCAGAAAAGAAGTGGTATTTCGAGAAATACCCTAGGAGATGCTTAAAACACTCCATAGGATAAAAGTTCCCAGGTTATAGAACCTCTTTCCAAGGCGATTGAAATTGATGCTGAGAGGGTGTACAACCTTGCCAAGCGACAAAATATCAAGTTAAAGCCAAGACTGTGGAAGAGGCCCCTCGATCAAGAGAGAATGTGAAGATTAAAGAAGGAAGAAGCACAACCTCCCGTGTTTGCCCTTGCGAAAGCAGTGAAGAGGAGAGTGAATTGAAGAAGCTTAACCAAAGAGGAAGAGGTTGAAATATGAAAGAGAGCCTACATACAAAGAGGGAAGATGAGTAAGTTTCCAAAAGTAAGAGCACAAATCAGCCCGAAGGCAGCAGGCTATGCAGGAATTCCATTTTAGAAAACCTCTCCCCCAAAACCATTACCGTCACAACCGACAACATTCAAGGTGGATTAAAAATTCTTATCCTTGATCTTTACTTTCTCACTTGAATTATGTGGGCTACTGGAGACAATGGATTAAGTTTGAGACTAGGTCAACCCAACTTTTAGCAAAGCTCTTTTGGCTTTAAAGGTAAGTGGAGGGTCCAAAGGTCCATTGAGGCTTACGTTGCGTGGGAGCTATAACGCACGAATTCCTAGAGTTGGCAATTGGTAGTTACCCAACAAATGTGGGCCTCTATCAAGTGCATACATATAATATGGTTGAGAGGTGGAAACTTCGACGTATTCCCTGACTTATGCTAGAAGATATCGTATGAGATTAATTTATATCACGAGAGGGTGGGAAGAAATACATATTGATGGTCTAGGAAGTTGATTTGCCCGCTTATGAGAATTCAAGATTTGCCTGGAGCTCTATATGATCGACATTGCACCCCAAGGATTGATCTTATAGCCCCACACAGGAAATGAGGAAACAACTTTTGACCACCTATGATCAAACAAGATGACGTGCAAAAGCAAAAATTTAGGACCCCAGAATTCATTTTTCTGGCAATCAACACCTTTGGGCCCAATTTTGAACAGCTTTGCTGTTAGAGGTAACGAAGTAAAAAACATGTACATTGAAGGCCTTGTTATATCTTGACTTGCCAGCGCGGAGTGACCGAGCCAATGTGGTGGATTGAAAGATCGCCATGTTGAAGTTTGCTACTGGGAACATGTTTGGAGAGATCTTCAGAGAGAGCTAGACTACCAATGGTTGTGATGAGAGAAATTATTTGGAGGAATTAATGCGACAAAGCAACAAACTGGGACTATTACTCTCTGAGGGACAGTGCAGGATGGCCTCCAACCCAAGAGAGGTCCGTAACGATATGGCACT
This sequence comes from Arachis monticola, assembly GCA_003063285.2. Lineage (NCBI taxonomy): Eukaryota > Viridiplantae > Streptophyta > Magnoliopsida > Fabales > Fabaceae > Arachis > Arachis monticola. The sequence goes on along the minus strand of QBTX01002938.1, from coordinate 2,426 downwards.
TTAATGCTCACAGAATCTGTGAGCGTTAAAGAGGAGTGGGGCAGACGAGAAAGACCACCAACCATGGGAGTAAATGATTACTATGCTATCAACCCTGACTACTTATAGAATTCCTATTATATGGGAAATTACCAATTTTCACATCCCAACTCCGTTCCCCAAGTGAGAAAAATAATTAGGAAACAAACATGAGGGACTCTATAGCTCTGTTTCTCATATTTTAACCCTTTGATTTTCGTGATTTCATTATTCTTGTACTTCATTTAAAAAGGTCGGATGCCGCTTTGATATGGATTGAAAAAATGAAAATGAATTAAATAAATTCAAATAAACAATCGTGACCCACTGAAGTTTCACGCCATTGGCGATTTTCATTTCTGCATTTTCCATGGCATAAAAAAAATGCACGCGAAGCTGTATATGTTATATCGATCGTCTGGCATTGGGCCCAGTAACAATACGAAAGAGAACCGAGCTGGTTTATCGACAACACCCTGCAAAACCACTATAGATAGATGGAAGAAGAAGAAACCAAAGAGTGGTGAAAATCGGTTAGTTGCACAGCTGGTTTATTTCTTTAAGCCATTATGTATTGTTGTTACTGAAGAAACCCCGTTGCTGAGTGAGGGATGTCTATTGCTCCTGTCTAACATGATTACTTGTAGGAGACAGGTACAATATATCATACTACGTACATGTATGGAGGAAAAAGAAAGCCCCCAACGTGGCCACAGACTTAGACTTGTCCCGACCGTAATCGCTGCACATCATTCTTTTTTGGCCAATTCTAACCCCTCAAAATTAAACACAATAGATATGTAAATTAATTATGGTTCTGTCCTCCATGTCGCCAAATTTTTTTCCGTCTTGAAAAATTTCACTCACAAATCAATTCGGAAGGATAAATTTTTCCACAATGAGACAGAATGGACTTCTCGTGTAAAGAGTCGACGTAACCAGAAAAGGTTATTGTATAATAGCGAGACAAAATATGTGTGCTGATGAGTAATGGGACTGTGACTCCCAATGTGCGTGGAAATATATGTCTCTCATCCCTTACCACGCGAACGCCGTGCCCTATGCGTCCGCGTCATTTTTTTAAAAGAAAGGCCGGATTTACACAACGAACTCCCCGCAATGCCTCTACAACCAAAAACAACTGCGGACGACGTAAAGAGACCGCGTTCATCCGAAAAATTTTGAAAAGAGTTTCGAACAGAGAGTTGCGCGAAATCGCATAGCAACCTTTGGAAGCTACAAATGGTGTTGAACACCCGGTCTACATTCCCGACCAGAACGCAATAGCCACCATCACGACATTACAGTCGGTACAACGGCGATAAGCAGATGGGTGGTTGACCCGGTAACTCATCGGACGCCCTCTCTCATACAAAGTCAATAGAATCTACGCGTTACCAAAAATATTAGTTCTCTGACAACACAACAGCTTCGAGTAAACCTGCTTAGAAGTCTGAAGAATAAGCCCAAACCAAACCCAAAGAATACGAAAAAATAGTTGTCACACCGCTTTGACATCGACGGCGGAGTTAGCCCGTCTTTGAAACCGGATATGCCAAGTCACAAGGAATAGTTAAAAACTAATATACCCAGATCCAGCTGCGAGTTTCCCAAAACCACCGAAACTAACATAGTCCACCAGCTTATCCTAACCCACTCGAAGCCGTCGCCAAACCTGGCCGAAAGCTTATTAGGTATATTTTCTCCCAACTTGCCCCTCAAAGATATTATTTCTTCACCTCTCCTATTTTATACCCTAAAAACTTACTTTTCATAACCTCAATACCACATACTCACAGGAATTATCCCATTACTACCTGTTCCTCACTCTACACATCTAACCTCTAGGAGGGGACAAACATTAAATCTTTCATTTTTTAATTTATTATTTTAATTCCATTAAAAAAAAAAAAAAAAAAAAAAAAAATAATAATTAACATTTAATTAGTAGCATATAATTAAACTATAGTGTATTATTTTTACTATGTTCATCTAAACAATAATCAATTTATTTTTATATAAAGAAAATAGAGAATTTTGATTAGTATTAAAAGTTATACACACATGAATGCAAACTTTCGGGTCTACATCTTGTCTACAGGGAAAAGCTCGCAGGACACATTCCTGCAGGCGGAGCATGTGCCTCTTAACCTACATCTGAAAAACATTAAAGTTATAAACGTGAATATATGTATTGAATGAGAACCAGAAGTTTTCAGCATGGTAAGTGCCCCCATATTAATCTAAAATGGGTTACTCGGAAAAGCCAGAGCATTCCTAAAACCTTCGACACTCATATTAATTTTAAAATTATTTTAAACCATAATATTTGGTAGTGAATTAACTACAACTAATGAGGATCCAGATTGTCACACTCTGGGCCTATAATTGCTTATATCTGATAAGAC
>QBTX01002937.1:0-13478 GCA_003063285.2 Arachis monticola | reverse complement strand
GGGACAAGCAACAATTTAAGTTTGGTGTTGTGATGAGCGGATAATTTATACCCTTTTTGGCATTATTTTTATATAGTTTTTAGTATGTTTTAGTTACTTTTTATTATATTTTTATTAATTTTTATTCAAAAGTCACATTTCTAGACTTTACTATGAGTTTGTGTGTTTTTTTGTAATTTCAGGTATTTTCTGACTGAAATTGAGGGACCTGAGCAAAAATCAGATTCAGAGGCTGAAAAAGGACTGCAGATGCTGTTAGATTCTGACCCTCCTGCACTAGAAATAGATTTTCTGGTGCTACAAAAATCCAATTGGTGCACTCTCAATTGAATTGGAAATTAGATATCTTGGGCTTTCCAGAAATATATAATAGTCCATACTTTGCCCGAGATTTGATGGCCCAAACTGGCGTCCAAAGTCAGCCTAAAACTTTCTGGCGTAAAACGCCAGAACTGGCACCCTTTTCGGCGTTAAACGCCCATTCTGGCACTCAGGGTGGCATTTAATGCCAACTTTGGGCATATGAACGTGAAAGCTTGAAAGCTCAGCCCAGGCACGCACCAAGTGGGTCCCGAAAGTGGATTTCTACACTATCTGCACTTAGTTACTCATTTTCTGTAAACCTAAGTTACTAATCTAGTATAAAAACTACTTTTAAAGATTCATTTTGCAACTCATGACATTTTTTACACTTCATATTGTATCTTCTATGGCATGAGTCTCTAAGCCCCATAGGTGGGGGTGAGGAGCTCTGCTGTGTTTCAAATTAATGCAATTACTACTGTTTTCTATTCAATCACGCTTGATTCTATTCTAAGATACTCATTCGTACTTCAATATAGAGAATATGATGATCCATGACACTCATCATTATCCTCAATCTATGAACGCATGCCTGACAACCACTTCCGTTCTATTTGAGCTCAATGTAGTCATTGGGTGACAGCTTGAGTACGTATCTCTTGGGTTTCTAATCCATAGACCGAGTCCGGAGGTTAGAACCTTTGTGGTATAGGCTAGAACCAATTGGCAGCATTCCTGGGATCCGGAAAGTCTAAACCTTGTCTGTGGTATTCCGAGTAGGATCCGAGAAGGGACGGTTGTGACGAGCTTCAAACCTGCGAATGTTGGGCGCAGTGATAGTGTGCAAAAGGACAAGGGTCTTATTCCGACGCTAGTGGGAACCGACAGATGATTAGCCGTGCGGTAGCTATACATGGTATTTTTCATCCGAGACGAGAAATCCGACAGTTGATTAGCCGTGCAGAGATCGTACCTGGTATTTTTCATCCGAGAGGATCATAAAGCTTGCCATTGAAGGAAGCCATGCGTGTTTGGAGAAGAAGGCAGTAGGAAAGCAGAGATTCAGAGGATAGAGCATCTCCGTAACCTCAACCTATTTCTCATTACTGAATCACAAGTACTATTTATTTCATGTTATTTATTTTTCATAAATACAATCACTCTTCTCATTAATCTCCTGACTAAGATTTACGAAATAACCATAGCTTGCTTCAAGCCGACAATCTCCGTGGGATCGACCCTTACTCACGTAAGGTATTACTTGGACGACCCAGTGCACTTGCTGGTTAGTTGTGCGGAGTTGTGAAAAGTGTAATCACAATTTCGTGCACCAGCGCCCTTGCCTTTGCTTCCTTGGGTGATGTAGCGCTTCCTTTGGCTCCCTGGGTGCTTGGTTCGAGCCCTGGTGGTTGCATTTTGGCAATTTCCTTTGTGAAGAGTAGCGCTTCTCTTATGCATAAGGTGCAAGGTTCGATCCTTGGCTCCCCCATTTTGGTACAATGCACTTTGATTTTCTTTCATGGGGAGCCCGATAAAGTTAACTTAGTTAACTGAGCACCCATGCTTTCTTTGTTTCTTGTAGCGCTCAGTTAGGTAAGCTAACTTAACGCCATGCTTCCTTTGGTTCTTTGGTCATGCTGACCTTTGATGCTTCCACTGGCACTCAGTTAAGTGATTGAACTGAGCGCCCTTACCTCCTTTGTGCGTGATGAGCGGATAATTTATACGCTTTTTGGCATTGTTTTTAGTATGTTTTTAGTAGGATCTAGTTACTTTTAGGGATGTTTTCATTAGTTTTTATTTTTTTTTTTTTTTTTTTTTTTTTTTTTTTTTTTTTTTTTTTTATTTTTTCTGTGATTTTCAGGTATTTTCTGGCTGAAATTGAGGGACTTGAGCAAAAATCAGATTCAAGAGGTTGAAGAAGGACTGCTTGATCTGCTGTTGGATTCGACCCTCCTTCACTCAAAGTGGTTTTTCCTGGAGCTACAGAACTCGGAATGGGCGCTTCCAATTGCAGTTGGAAATAGACATCAGGGCTTTTCCAGAAATGTATATGTCTATACTTTGTTCAAGTTTTAGACGACGCACTGCGTTCAAACGCAGCTCTCTGCCAATTCTGCGTCCAGCGCCAGAAACAAGTTGCCAAAAGTGGGAGTTAACGCCCAAACTGGCATCAAAAAGTGGCGTTCAACTCCAGAATGACTCTTCAACGTGTAACATTCAAGCTTCAGTCCAAGCACACACCAGTGGCCCCGAAAAAGTGGGATTTATGCATAATTACTTACTCCTGTAAAACCTAGTGACTAGTTTAATATAAATAGAAACTTTTTTATATTGTATTTTTCAGTCTTGGTATTAACGGTTTCCCTCTGGGCCGAGACCAATAGCACTCCATTATCACTTATTGTATTTTCATGGTAAGAGTTTCTACCACTCATAGATTAAGGTGTGGAGCCTCTGCTGTTCCCCAATAGATTAAATGCAAGTACTACTGTTTTTCTTCAATTCATCTTTGCTTCTAAGATATTCATTTGCTCTTCAAACCTGAATGTGGAATGACGTGGACTCATATCATCATTCCCTATGAATGCGTGCCTGACAAACACTTCGTTCCACCTTCGACTGATGAGTATCTCTTGATTCTTTAATCATGAATCTTCGTGGTGTAAGTAGAAATGATGGCGGCATTCAAGAGAGATCCTCCGGAAGGTCATAACCTTGTCTGTGGTTTCCGATAGGATTCAATGAATTGAATGAACTGTGCACGAGCTTCAAACTCCCGAAGGATTTGCTCGGCTAGATTGGCGCGTACATAAAGGATAATGAAAGTCTCATTCGAAGGATGATGAAAGACCACCGATTTCCACAGCATGAATGTAGACGCCGAATGCCATGACACTGACGACTCCTGACGTTGGCCAAAAGGGAGCGATAGTTGATCAAATACTGTCAGACGGAAAATAAGAGAGTATGAAATCTAGCATTGAGGCAGGTGTGCCTAACGAACGATGTAGGGACCCGATGCCGTGACAGCGCATTGTGGATCATTTCTCCAGACACTAGAGAAAGACACGAAAAGCTAGCCGATTGGAACAGCTGTGATACTAATACATCAAAAGCCAGCATGGAAAGGAGTAAAGAGCGATTGGATGAAGTAGCAAAGGAAAGCAAGAGGTTCAGAGGACCGAGCCTCTCTATTCGCATATCTGAAATTCTCACCAATGAATTACAACAATAAATTTCTAAAAATCCTTCTTTTTATTTAATTTTTCGAAATCCATAACCATATGATATTCGCCCCCGAAGTATCTGAAGCCGAGATTTAGCAAGGGGGTGTAACGGTAGGAAGCCCATCCTTACGCGATTAGCTTGCATCCACACAGCCAACTTCTTCGCAGAGCGAGAATATTTCAACGACTCCCTTTCACTTCCTGAGCCATGATGTCAGGGGTAAAATGGAATCGGCTATGGAAGGCGAGCGATACGAACCCCAGTGCATCGCGTTTCTCGCTAAGCGGTATCTAGTTCAAATGTGACGAAAAGTTTGAATGTGGACCAACTTGTGGTAATTTGGGCGATCGAGTCACGAGTGTTTGTCTGGTTGGCAGCCCAATGGTCTGCTGAGACAGGGAAAGATATAAGAAGTATGGCTGTAGTTTTGAAATGCCTTAACATAATCGACAACGTTGGTAATCAACAATTTCTGCGCAGACCCAATACGCATTTTGTTTCTCGAAAAGTGGGTGTGTTAATGTGTGCAGGCATGGGTAAATGCTGTCAGGGGATTCTTGTGTCTCCAAGATATCGAAGTTTGCAGTGTGACAACTGAACGGGATTCTCGATGACGCACTGCTTCGTTGCTGCTCAGTTCCAGTTGAGGCCATCGGGTAACTTCATCAGCTTGTGCGGTTTTGTTCCCCTTTTCAAAAAAGGTTCGCGATTCGTAACACAAACTTTGTTACATTGCAAAAAACTGTCTCTTCTATATAGAGGAAATTTTTTTCTATAATAAAAAAAAAAAAAGAAAAGAAAAAATAATGAATAAATTTTTTTTTTTTTTAGTTTTCAAAAAAGTTTTTTTTTTGAAAATTGAAGGTGAGTGGAAGTTAGATGGTTAAAGAAAGAAAGTAGTGAGATTCTAACAGTCGTCCAATCGGAAAGACGCATAGTGCACACGCGTATGAGGTCTGGGCTTTGTAAAGGATAGGCGCCATTGGGTTAAATTCAATACATGCGTTGGACTACTAAGGCTTTCCAATGTTGAGTTACTCGAAAGAAGCACTAAGCTAGTTGGTGCTAATCCACCTACTGCTGATCTATGATCTACCTGTTACAGGTTGCCTCAAGAGCCTAGTAGGTGGCTCGGCGAATTCAGAAGCTCAGTGCCTGATACCCTTTGGGAGTGCTGCGAGGGGAAGGCGTTGAGAAAGACGAAAAAAGGGGCGAGCATGGTAAGGCACCTTCCCTGGAGAACGACTTGATGCACACATGAATTTAAAAAATTTTCTGAGGGCAAATCGGCTGCATTTCTGTGTATGAGCGGTTTGAATAGAATAATTGTGCTGAAAAAAAATGAAAAAGAGGTTTTTTTTTTTTTTTTTTTTTTTTGTTTAAAATTAATGATGTTATCACAAAAATATTTTGTGTTCCTTGATTGAGTCTTGAGTCAGATCATAAGTTCTAGTGGAATGTGTGGTCAAAAATCTAGCGGAGTGTGAGCATTGCTGTTAGTCAGTTTTTCGAAGAGGTTCTTGTGTTGGTGCACTCAATGTCCATGTGGCATCTGAAGCCTGTGTACACTAGTGGACTTGGGCACCTGGTGCCTCTTTCTTGGTGGCACACTTGTCGTAAATTCGTGTCTAAGTTGATCATCCTCGGTAAGCCATGACTCAGCCTCTAGCTAGTGCAGTTGTGTTATGAACCTCTTTGCCCCATTTGTGTGCATGTTTTTTATGGTGTGTCTGTTTCCGCGGGTTTATCATAATGACAGCTGGCCCTTGCAAGATACTTAATGTCCTGTGCCTTAAACAGAGCAATTGAACTAGTAATATTGCGTGACTATGTTCGGTTGGTGTGGCTGTCGCAACAATTGTTCTTTTCACTGCGGGGACATTATAACAAAATTTTTCAAAAATATGTTCTTGGTGTTTCAAATGCCATCCTATAGTACGGAAGTTACAAGTACAGTACGTCGCTTTCGGTCTCCAGGTTGTTCGATAAGGCGCTGGTGAGACCTCCGGACTGACATTCCCATTATGCATTCTTCAGCATGCATATGCACAATTTCTTTGAATCTAAAAATTCTCTCATGCATGCATGCAGACATCTTTTACGATTGTTGGTATGATTTTCCAACGTAGCCTCCTTCAAAAGAATTCCTGGTTGGTATGATAAAAATTCCAAATATCTAATAGAGAGAGTTTGGAGATGGCTTCCACCCTTCCTATTTCCTCTCATTATCCAAATTCCCGCACAACAGGAAGCATGTCTGGTGACTTATTCAGTAGTCTCAGCTATAAAATGCCTTTTAGAGAAATCAAGTTTTTCTTATGAGTAAATCAATTTTCGTAATTTCGATGACGAATCGCTATTATCTTTCTTCAAAAATCTTTCGTTCAAAAAATCAAATCTTTTTCTCAAAATTTCTTATTATTAGTTTATTTTCGAAAATTCCAAAAAATATTTTTCAAAAATCTTCATTTTCTCTTCCAAACCATACCAAAACAACACAAAAAAAAAAAAAAAAAAACACAACAACAATAACAATTAATGTTCTTCTGATTACGAAGGAAAATCTCAAAGATAGTTAGATTCGTGTAACTGGATTACGATTGTAGTAAAGCAAAGTTGTATATTCTATATCGCTAGTAAAGTTAGCGTATCAGAGGCAAAATCAATCTAGGGTACCTCTGTGATTATTCCTTGTGAATCAAGTCATTCATTGATGACGTTTGGCTTAAAAATAAAAAAATCTTTTTTCAAAAAACATAAAATTCGGAGACATTCCAGTATCCTATTCAATAAATGAATCTTTCCTTATGATCATTTATTCCTTTTTTTTTTTTTTTTTTTTTTTTTTTTTGTATAAAAATTATTATCTTTCTTTTTTTTTTTTTTTTTTTTTTTTTTTTTTTCTTATCTTTTTCAAATTGATTTTTTTTTTTTTTTTTTTTTTTTTTTTTTTTTTTTTTTTTTTTGAATTTTTTTTTATGCAGCTTATGTTTCCTTTTTTTCTATAACTGACCTTAATTAATCAGAAGAGATCGTTTTCCTCATCTTCTCTTTCTTCGATTATTCTGTTTCGCAAATATTCTTCTCTCTTTTTTCAAAAATTTCTTTTTAAATTAACTAAATTATCTTTTATTTTCTCATTTTTTTTTTTTTTTTTTTTTTTTTTTTAAATTTTTGTTTGTTCCTTATCCTTTTCAAAACACTCTTTTACTTTTCAGTGTAGAAAATTACTATTTACTATCATTGCATCAATTAATTATCGTAAAATACAATTGTAATCTACGAAAATTTCCCTACATTCTTATCATTTAAACAATTTTTTTGGCCTATTCTCTCACCTGTTTCTGTCGACCTTGTTCACAACACATGAGAAAGGGCAATCTAACATCAAGATTGAAAACACTTGGTAAATAAAGGATATTCAAAGCATTTTATTAATTTTTCATTTTTTCTCAGCGTTACCACCATCGCAGTTCTATATCGTCCAATATAGAGCAGTGAAAGTAAAAAAATGACGACACACGGATTATCACAAAAGAACTATAACTCACTTGTAGAGATAAGATACAGAGCCAGATGCCCAAGGAACCTAAAAAAGCAACTACTTGGGATACAGAGTAGAAACTAAAGAGGAGCGACCAGCTCAAAGAAATTAGATGAACTAGAATCGTTCCACAGCAAGCAACCTGCCTCAGAAACACTATGTTCGACATCGTGAGAGACGAAAAACTCCTGGGATGGATGGGTGTCCTGGAGGCTTGCGGCAGAAATAAAATAAGGTAAATCCGAATCTCTAAAGGAGGAATCGCTTTCGGTTGAGCACGTTTTAACTGCAATCTGCCCTCCTGTAAATTCCCACATTTTATATACATGTGGAGGTCACGGCTAAATCTCCTCCAATGCGCGTTGGACTATTCTCGGAGCATACACAACTTTTTAGCTGAGAACGCATGATCCTAGCCTAGTTTTTCTCTTCTGATTCGGAGCACCCCTCTTGTCAGGAGTCCAGATCAAATTAGTGGGCGCCAGTCACGAGCATGCTTAGGAGTTTTCGAGCGGCGCACACTGTCCACAAACTCCTCGAAGCACTCCTTGTGTTACATAGTTGTCGGAGACGGAGAGTTGTCGAATCTTGCCATATTACCTGAGTATGACAATCTTTACACAGACTAACATTGGGAGAAGTATATAATCACAGACAAAGATCCTTAACAGAGTCTCATTTGCCCTTTTAGCCCCTCATTCTGACGTAAGAGAAAACAGAGCTAGAATCTGGTTTGAGACTCTCAACACCCAAATAGACAGCCTGAACCTATTTGGGTAGACTGGTCACCGCTGTGAACGTAAGAGGTCCAGGTGAGCCGTGAGTAGGCACAGCAAGCAAGTGCGTGCTGACACGGAAAATGAAGCGCCTGGAAGTACCCGCAGGCACATGTCCGAGAGGCAAGCGATACTCTGTTAGTCCCAGGGCTTAGTCCACATGGAAGACTTCCACAAGTCTTTAGGTAGCTTTCCGCCTTTCTCATAGCATAGCGTGGTAGGCACTGCTTAGAGTGGCATGTCCAAGAATTATCACCTTCCATATCAACACAAGACAGGAGGAAAGGGTTGACAATCCTCTATGAAATGTTTGGGAGAAAGGATACAACACTCAAGAGACTCGACACCAATAATGTCTAAGTCCGCGTGAATTTTGCCCTGCAACAATGTCTTCACTTCTTCACCCAGAAATGCGAAAACGTATGTTATGATTGCATATGGATTAGTATGTCAAGTTGCTTGTCACTCGTTATCTGTGGATTGAGCCTCATGCCTTGCACAATTGTGCTCTAAAATGCCTCCATTTTAGACCTAGAACTAAATTTTATGGGCGAGGCAAGTGCCTTCCACATAATCCTGTTGCTCTCACCTTTAAAGAAAATGCCTGCAGAAGCTTCTAATAGAAAACTCAATTAGGAGCGATGGAATGGGATACACAAAAAGTGTAGACTTTCTGACAAAACGTCTCATGTACACTTCTGAAAGGAAATCCCGTGAACAATGGGAGGAAGATTGGAGCCTTATACGAAGAAGGTGAGTTCTTGAAGTTGCATACATCTCCGAGATATTTGTGTCAATGTGACCGCTGAAGAGATGATCCTATCACCCCTTTTGGCCTATCCACACGGATAAAAACTATATTGACTCAGCAAGAGTAATCCTAACAATAGGAGTGTATCCACAGATGTCATGAATAATAGGAATGCACATGACTCTTGTCACGCCCAAACCAGAGCTACCTCATGAGGTCCTACTCATCTATTGAGCGCCAGAAAGAGCTTATGGAACACCATGGTATTAGGCAAATCAATGTTGGTCTTTGCAGGCACCGCGAGGAGAGCCATCAAACTCTAGTACCACATCAAGGACGTCAAAAGCAACACTGCAGGGACTGAGCATATTTATCGCTACCATACAACAATTAGCAATGTGAGAGATTCCACCGATAGTCCTATATTCCTTTTGCCCTTTGGCACACGGCAAAGGGCAACAATTACAGGCGCACCGTCGTCTTTGTTCCTGAGACACCATGCAGAAGGGTGCTCAGCCGCGTTTTATCCAAAAGACGGCGAGAGCCACTAGAGGGTATCCAAGAGGTCGAGCACCTTCTCTACGCTGTCCACAAAGGCGTGGCAAGCCACTACTAAAGCTCCGTGTTTCTTATCGACACCCCATTTCTGATCTCCGCGTTTCTCACACGCTAACTCGAAGTACATTGCAAAAATCATACCAAATCAAACCAAGCAATCAACCACACTCAACAAGGGTCTTCTAAGAGCACAGTTATGTTCCAACGTGAAACCACTAAGCAAACGATAGGTGTGTAGGCCATAGAAAACCATCAGTATGCAATGATTCTACCTATGCCATTATATCAACGCGGCTTTCATGGTTGTTGATTGATTCAACAAACCCATGCAAACCACTCCAAATTACTTACTTCTACAGTAATGCCAGCAAACACAAAGGCTATATGTAAAAAAACTTGTAGATGAGTAACACCAGTCTTGTATAACAATATGCTTGAAAAGGTCGTGAGCCAAATTGCGAATGATGGAAACTAAGTCAATCGTACTATACCACCTTCAAACCTGAAACCTTTGCTTGTCACCTATGCACCATAGAAGCACTAAACAAGAGTAGAGAGATAAATACAAATGAAATCATGTACGGGAGTAATTGCGATGGTCGCCCTATTTAGCACAGTTATATGATGGAGTCTAATACTGTCGCGAATTCGAGCTGAAAAGGGGTTATGGCTATGTCTCAGGAATCAGACATGGAGTGTAGGGCATCATACATTCATTACTGTGCGTTGACTACATAAGCAGAAAAAAAGTTATCTGTTCGCTTATAAAAAGGTTCACTCACCAGTAATTGAGAGGATTTCGTTGCCTTGCGAGTACTTAGCCCTCCAACTAACGTAACCTCGTAGCTGTAGCTTTAGTTGCCCTTGAGGAGCCCTTGTCTGGCTCTTCTTTTTTTTCTTTTGCTTCAGATAGCTTATTTATCAATGAAAGCTTGGTGGCAAATGTTGCAGCAGCCTTTTAGCTCAATTTTGCTCAACATTTCTTCACCACAGACACATGGCTCACAATTTCTTCCTAGGAACATTGATGCCCAGCATCTCTTTGGATTACTAAATGTTTTGTAACTAGGTAGCTCTTGATGGTGGACTTTCAGTTGGCAATCCAAGATCAGTTGATCTAAGTGGCCAAGTTTCAAAATACTCCTCAGAACCTACTTGTCCAAGCATAACCTAGTACAAAAACACCACAAGCATATGTCCTAGGGTCCAAGCTATTAGTGTCTAGCCTTATTGTTTGTTTCTTTGCCAATTCTTGGCTTTTTTTTTCTTTTTCTTTATTATTTTTGCTTCATTCTCAAGGGGATTTCATTAATAAAAGACTTTATAGCAGCAAACTAATTCACACTTCAAAGAACATATTATTATGCAGCTTTGGTTATTTGAGCTAATCATTAAATTAAACAAGTACTACCACTAATTTCATTCTAACTTCTACAACATTGAACATTCACTTTTCTAAATCAAACATTTCTCTTTTATTCATTGCAGAAAGGAACAAAACAAAACTCAAGCTAATGATGGATGACAAACATAATGCAATTCACTTATAAGAAAACTACTCAGAATATAAAATTACAAAACATAAGGCATTTGGAGGCATCTCATGTCTTAGATATGCATCTTCCTTATTAAATTTTAAAAAGGAAACATGAAAGAAACTCCACCACCTTCTTATTTTCATGTTCCTTGCTCCTGCTTGATTCCCCCTTCTTCTTCCTCTTCTTGGTGTAATCTTGAGGCTCTTCAACAGGGCACCTTCTCTCCCAGACAGGGTCTATTAGACATGAGAGTCCAACCTCCTTTAATCCTTGCTTCATGCATGCTACATTCTTCTTGGCTCTGGCTTTTTGATGGTCTACTAGCTCTGGGCATTGCACAAATGGCTTGATCTGTGGTTCCAATGCTGGCATGCTGTGGACCAAGTAGTCCAACTTCGATTGGGTGTCTATATCATATTCCATTCTATCATAGTTCCTACTCTCTCCAATAGTATGATATATGTTCTTCCACTGATATAAATTTTGAGTGTACTCCCCATACATGGCTTGACTCAGGGACAATCTATTGTATGACTCTCGAAAATTTGCTGATTGTTCCCTTTGTCCCTTAAGAATCTTTGTTTGGAATTCTTGTTGTTGAGCCATCATCTGTTGTTGCCAGTTCTCTATTCCCTCTCTATCCTTCATATACTGCTCCTGTTGATGCAAATATAGCTCTTACTGCCTTAAATACTGCTCTTGTGCTCTTATGTTTTGTTGAGATATTTCCTCAAGAGCTCTTTGTAATTAGCTCATGTCTATAGCACCAGGAGCTTGCTCTTCCTCCACTTGTGGTCTTCTTCTTCTTTGGGGTCTTCCTTCCTCTTGATCGTCATCTTCAGTAGCACCTTCTATGAGTCGCCTAGTGATCCCCCTGCTTCCTTTTACTTTCTCCGTATCTTCATCTTCAAATAGCACCCCATCCCTTTTACACAGCCTTAGAATAGTGCTTGGGTGACCAAGCCTACCTGATTTGCTTGTGTCTTCAGCTATCTCCTGAATACTGTCTGCTATGAGTTGTGAGAGATTGATATCTCCTCCATGTAAGATGTAGTATGTCAAGAGGGCTCGCTTGATTATGACTTCGGAGGTGTTTGCAGTAGGGAGTATTGATCTCCTCACTATCTCATACCACCCTTTGGCCTCGGGTGTGAGATCTAATCTTTTCATGTGGCTTGGAGCTCCCTCTGAGTCCCTCTCCCAGTCTCTGCCTTCAATACATAACCCCTGCAATAGTTCATTAGGGTCTTTCTCACCCTGCAATCTTTCCTCATAGCTAAGCTCCTCATAGGTTATCGTTTTCAACTATAGGACCCTCATAACTGTTGATGGACTAAAATCCACCTCCATGCCTCTGACATAAATTTTATAAGGGGGCTGTCCTTGCTTTCTTTCACAGCATTTGCATAAAATTCCCTTATCATGACTGCACTAATATTAGTTAGAGGTTCACACAAAAGTTCCCACCTCCTATCCTTAATAATTTGCCTCATGATGGGATACTCCCCCTCCTTCAGTCTGAAGCCCATCTCAAGAATGACATGTTTTATTTTCATGAGCCTATGATACCTTGCTTCATGAAACTGAGATTTAAATTTCTTTGTATCATAGTTTAGGGGTTCGGCCACCACTGGTTCCTTACCTTTTCTTCTTCTCGAGCTTGAAGAGGCCATGAGCTAAGAAAGAATAGAGAAGAAGAAGATGAACTTTGGTCACGGTTTTATTGTGAGAGGGGTAGAGGATAGCAAAATTATGTTGCTGTTGGGTAAGAGATGGTTGCTAGAATGTGTTTTTGGATAGGTGAAGGGTGAAGCACAAGTTTATAAGTGAGGGAAGCTTGTATGAATTTATAGGCTATGAAGTGTCACAAACTATTTATAGACAAGGCAATCAAGTCTTCGAACAACACCACAAGTGGAGAAAGAGTTCGGTTAGGTAAAGGAAGGGTGGAGATTGAGCAAAATTTTGTGAAATCTCATAGCATGGATGGCTTGCATGCAAAGTTGAGTGAGGACATGGATTTCTCCCCCATTGGATGCATGTGGTTCGGCCCCCAAGAGCTCCAAGCATGCAAATTTTGTTTCCCAAGAGAGCATGCTTTTCTAGGCACATGTAACTCTCTTTCCACTGTGTCTTAACCGTGCATGCTCTCTTCCCTTGTCCTCTTCTCAACCTCCTTTGTATCTACACAATTAATTCAAAGCAATGGTAAGTATTAGAAGTTAAAATTGGTGTGGTGGTGTAGTGGCAAATAGTAAATAGAAAATAAAACAAATTTTGCATGTTCACTATGTATAATTGACTAATTATGTTCCTTAGATTTTGAACAAAGATTTGGTGGACACCAAACTTGTTCTCTGCTAAGGGATCCATGTAAAATGCAAATAATATCCATCATAATTGGTACATTCATCATAAGGAATATTTTATTTTCTACCATAAACTCCTAAAATGAAAAATGTAAGGTTCATCTATTCATAATTTTGATCCTCTGAGTAAAAATGGTTTCTATGAGATGATGCACGGAAAACTTGTCTCTCAACAAATCTCCCTTCGACAAGTGTACCGAATTGGTCGTCAAGTAAAAACTCACAATAGAGTGAGGTCGAATCCCACAGGGATTGATTGATCAAGCAACTTTAATTAGAAGAATGTTCTAGTTGAGTGAATCAAGAATTTGGGTTGAGAGTTGCAGAAAATAAAATGGCGGGAATGTAAATAACAGAAAAGTAAATGCTAGAATTAAAGGACTGGAAGTAAATGACTGAAAATAAATT
>QBTX01002936.1:0-13488 GCA_003063285.2 Arachis monticola | reverse complement strand
TTTTTTTTTTTTTTTTTTTTTTTTTTTTCTTTTAGTTCTTCAATTCTTGTTCTCTTTGTTTTTTAATATTTATTTTAAGCTAATATTATCTAAACTTTGTAATTATATATAGGTTTTTCTATGGGTTTTTCTACTTTAATGACTTTTTCCATATTTTCCATTCTTCCTAAATTGATTTTTCATTATATCTAACATGTATTGATAAAGTTTAATTGTTGATGTAATTTCTTAATATCTCTTTTTTTCTATTTTCCTTCTTGCATTGCTATCTTTATAGGTGTTGCTTCAATTTCTAGGTCTTTTCCAATTGGTATTTTAATAGTTTCTTTAGGAGGATATTCAGATTCTATTACTGATCCTGAGCTTGTTTTCCAAACAACAGTTGGTTTTGTTAAAGGACATAGTTTCTTACCAGGTTTAGAGTAATAATTAACATACCAATCAAAGATATATAAACTAATTCTATTTTCTTTTCATGAAATCATAGAATAGTTTTTCTTAGTCTAATAACTTCATTTTCTGAGTGGTTGGTAAAATACCAATCTCTTAGTGGTTTATTATAATCAGCATTAAAATCTGTCTTATCCATTCTTTATCAATCTCAAATGGTTCTTCCTTTATAATTACTGATAAAACTTGTGATTCCATTGGATCAAATTCTGAAGGTGATTTGTATATAGCAGTGGCTATATGTGGCCTTCTGTTGTTCAATTCCTACATATATTATCCATATTTCCTATTGATGAGTTATCTATAGAATTTCTATGACTAAATAGTTTCAACATTATCAGAAATTTTAATGATTGGGTTCTAGTCATCCTAATCATAATATCTGGTCCTTCTCGTATTATTTCTCTTATTCTAGGTGTTTGTATTTGTGGTTCTTCAATAACATCAGGTATTACCCATTCTTCAGGCATTCTGCTTTTTAAATTCTTCATGTCTTAACCTTCTAGGAGTTTGTATATTAGATCTTTTTAGTCTAGGAAAAATAACAATTAATACATTGCAAAAGGAAGAAAAATTAGAACTAAATAAAATATCCCATAAAAGAGATTATCCTAAAACAAGAAATTATTATTCTAGACCATCACCAGTAGATGTAGGCCTAGAAGAGCGAACACAATTAGTGCAAAATTCAGGATCAGACTTAGTAGAATGGAATATAGATGGATTAAGTGAGCATGCCATTTTAGACCAAATGTGTAATATGACTATGGCTGCAATTGCCTATAAGATGAGAAAAGCTTCTGATAAAGAAGCAGCAGTTATGATAACCCAAGGATTTATAGGACAATTAAAAGGTTGGTGGGATAATTTTCTCAGCATCCAAGAAAAAAAATTAATTCTTAATAGTATTAAACAAGAAGATCAGTCATCAGACGCTACATCCACACACACACACACACACACACACACACACACACACACACACACACACACACACACACACATATATATATATATATACTATTATTAAAAATTTTGTAGGAGATCCCAGTATTTTTAAAGATAGGATACAAACTCAATTAATGAATTTAAGATGTCCAACCATGTCTGATTATAGATGGTATAAAGATGTTTTTATGTCAAAAGTTATGATAAGAGATGATGCACATGCACCTTTCTAGAAAGAAAGATTCGTAGCAGCCTTACCAAAATTATTCTCTGAAAAAGTATTACAAAAACTACAAACACAGTTTGGGACCCAGATTTCCTATAATTCATTATCCTTTGGACAATTGCATAATATAATAGTACAAACACGTATAGAAATATGCACAGATATCAAGATACAACAGAAAATAAAACAAGAAAGTATCACGGGAAAAAAAGAGCTTGCCACTTTCTGTTATCAATATGGAATAACTCCTGAAAAAGCACCTAGTGGACAGCATAAAGTTAAAAAAAAAAATTATAAAAAACTTAAAAAATAAATAAAATAGAAAATAAAGAGATTAAACATGCTTTGACAGCCATACTAATCAATTCAGAATCAGAAGAAGAATCAAGCTATGAGGGTTGTTCTGAAACTAAAGACTATTTTATACAACAATTAGACCTTATGTCAGAAGAAGAGAGCTCAGAAGGAAATAGTGGAAAAGAGGAACATGATATTAATAATTGTTTAGGAATAGGATTATGTAACTGTAGAAACTGTGAAAAAACTGTAAATGTTTTGACTAAAGAACAAACTTCTACACTAGTCAAAATAATTGATAAGTTAGAAGATACGCCATTAAGGGATGAGTTCATAAGACAATTAGCTGAATTAGTTAAAAAAGAAGAAGAAAGTAAGCAAGAAATAAGACCCATAGAAATAAAAGAAATTTATATCGTTTAAAAACCCACAAGAAGAAGTTTCCCTTAATTCTCTCAAAGAAGAGATAAAAAAAAAAAAAAAAAAAAAAAAAAACAACAAAATATTAATATGGACTATAGATTACTAAAATAGAAGGAGAAAACATAAATAAAAATCTAAGAACAATCTTTAAAATAATGTTATTTTTCAAATAAAAGGGACTAGTAACATAACAATTCCTGAGAATTATATTAACGTGGGTACAGAAAATTATATAAATATTTTAACTTTATTGTAAGTTGTAACCATCATTCTACTATCATGAAAGTTATAATAGTTATTGATGTAGACAAAATTTGATTTCAAATATTTTTTTTTTTTTTTATTTTTATGTTTGATGTCAATTGCATACAAGAAGGGTTAATACCCACAAAATATTATGAGAAAATTACAGAAAGAGTCCTAATGGCAGAAAATGACAAAATGACTATAGACTATAAGTTATCTAAAGCAAAAATTTGTAAAAATAGGGTATGCTTTGCCACTACATTCTTTTTAGCAAGAAATATATCTCATCAAGTTATATTAGAAAATCCTTTTTCTTTATTATTATATCGCTTTAATGTCGACATTGACGGAATAACTTGTACAAGAATCCATAATCATCCTGTTTATTTTGAATTTCTCACCAGACCAAAACAGCATGAGCTCAATATGTTACAACACCTATCTACACAAGTTAGTGTTATGGAAACAGAAGTAAGACAAATTAATTGTTTGAGCCAAGAGAAAATTTTACAACACTTACCGCGCCAAGTTAATATTATAAAAAAGAAGACAAGACAAATTAACTACTTAAACCAAGAAGTTACACATAAAAGAATAGAAGAACAATTACAAACTCTGGAAATACAAGATAAAATAAAAGCAATTGAAGAAAAAATTAAGAAAGAATTATGTAGTTTAAACCCCACAGCTTTTCAGCATAGAAGATTACATGAAATATCTTTACCATATGAAGATGGGTTTAATGAAAAAAATATACCAACAAAAGCAAAACCGATACATATAAACAAAGAGTATCTAGAATATTGTAAAAAAGAAATACAAGAATATCTGGATAAGGGACAAATAAGGCCTTCAAAATCACCCTGGAGTTGTACAGGCTTCTATGTGATGAAAGCATCTGAAATAGAAAGAGGTGCTCCAAGATTAGTTATTAATTATAAACCCCTAAACAAGGTATTAAAATGGATTAGGTATCTTTTACCAAGTAAAAGTGATCTAATTAAAAGATTAAATAAAGCAAATATCTTTTCAAAATTTGATTTAAAATCAGGATATTATCAAATTGCAGTAAAAGAGGAAGATAGATATAAAACAGCTTTTATAGTACCCTTTGGACATTATGAATGGAATGTAATGCCTCAAGGATTAAAAAATGCTCCAAGTGAATTCTAAAAAATAATGAATAATATATTTTACCCGCATATAGAATTTACTATAGTATATCTTGATGATGTATTAGTATACTCAAAAGGAATAAAGCAGCATATATATCATCTAGAAAAATTTATGGATATTATAAAAGAACAAGGACTAGTTTTATCAGAAAAGAAAATGAAAATTTTTACAACTAAAGTAAGGTTTTTAGGATATGAAATTTATCAAAGAACTATAGTACCTATTAAAAGAGCTATTGAATTTGCAGATAAATTTTCAAATGAAATAACTGACAAAAAATAACTACAAAGATTTTTAGGATGTTTAAATTATGTAGCGGAATTCCTACCTGGAATAAGAGTCACATACGAACCTCAAAATGAACAGGATGATTGGGGATTCGTGTACAAGTTATTCCATCGATGTCTACATTAAAGGGATATAATAATAAAGTAAAAGGTTTTCCTAATAACTTGATGAGATATATTTCTTGCCAAAAAGAATGTAGTGGCAAAGCATACTCTATTTTTACAAATTTTTGCTTTAGATAACTTATAGTCTATAGTCATTTTATCATTTTTTGCCATTAGGACTCTTTCTGTAGTTTTTTCATAATATCTTGTAGGTATTAATTCTTCTTGTATACAATTGACATCAGCTCCTGAATCTACCATAGCTATAAAATCTATTTTTTCTTCTCCCACTATTAAGGTTATTGTAGTGAACCACTTTTGACTTACTAATAAGGTTAGTATATTTATATAATTTTCTGTACCCAGGTTAATATAATTCTCGGGAATTGTTATGTTACTAATCTCCTCTGTTTTTTAACATTATTTTTTAAAGTTTGTTCTTGGATTTTTATTATATTTTCTCCTTCTATTTTTAGTAATCTATAGTCTATATTGATATTTTGTTGCTTTAATTCTGAAACTTCTCTTTTTAACTTTTTTATCTCTTCTTTGAGGGACTTAAGGGAAACTTCTTCTTGTGGGTTTTTAAAACGATTATAAATTTCTTTTATTTCTATTGGTCTTATTTCTTGCTTACTTTCTTCTTTTTTTTAACTAATTCAGCTAATTGTCTTATGAACTCGTCCCTTAAAGGTGTATCTTCTAACTTGTCAATTATTTTGACTAGTGTAAAAGTTTGTTCTTTAGTCAAAACATTTACAGTTTTTTCACAGTTTCTACAGTTACATAATCCTATTCCTAAACAATTATTCTTTTCATCTTTTTCACTATTTTCTTTTGAGCTTTCTTCTTCTGACATAAGGTCTAATTGTTGTATAAAATAATCTTCAATTTCAGAAGAGTCCTCATAGATTGGTTCTTCTTCTGATTCGGAGTTGATTAGTATAGCTGTTAGAGCGTGTTTAATTTCTTTATTTTCTATTTTATTTATCTTTTGTTCTGTTGTACACTTATTAGCATAATGTCCTTGTTTTTTACATTTCCAACATGTTACTTGTTGTTTTTTATTATAAGATTTGGGTTTTCTTTTAGGATTCTTATAGGCTTTTCTATAATGTTTCTGTTCATAACAAAGGGGTTTGTCTATATTATATTTAGGTTTTTTATAAAATTTTTTCTTTTTAACTTTATGCTATCCACTAGGTGCTTTTTCAGGAGTTATTCCATATTGATAACAGAAAGTGCCAAGCTCTCTTTTTCCCATGATACTTTCTTGTTTTATTTTCTGTTGTATCTTGGTATCTGTGCATACTTCTATACCTGTTTGTACTATTATATTATGCAATTGTCCAAAGGTTAATGAATTATAGGAAATCTGGGTCCCAAACTGTGTTTGTAGTTTTTGTAATACTTTTTCAGAGAATAATTTTGGTAAGGCTGCTACGAATCTTTCTTTCCAGAAAGGTGCATGTGCATCATCTCTTATCATAACTTTTGATATAAAAATATCTTTATACCATCTATAATCAGACATGGTTGGACATCTTAAATTCATTAATTGGGTTTGTATCCTTTCTTTAAAAATACTGGGATCTCCTACAAAATTTTTAATAATGGTATATATTAATGTGGATGTAGCGTCTGGTGACTGATCTTCTTATTTAATACTATTAATAATTAATTCTTTTTCTTGGATGCTGAGAAAATTATCCCACCAAACTTTTAATTGTCCTGTAAATCCTTGGGTTATCATAATTATCGCTTCTTTATCAGAAGCTTTTCTCATCTTATAGGCAGTTGCAGCCATAGTCATATTACACATTTGATCTAAAATGGCTTTGATAAACCACTATTTTATGGTTTATATTGTGTTTTATTGAGTGGTTTTATCAAGCTTTTCACCCACTTATTCATATGATTTGCATGTATTTACAATTCCTTCTTAAAAATACCTATGATTAATAACTTGCTTCCTAAGGACCTTTTAGTTGTATATTTTTATCTTCGTTCGTACCATTCGATGCCGTGATCTGTATGTTAAGTGTTTCAGTCAGGCTCCTATAGGGCAGGAATGGCTAAGAATGAGAGGAAGCATGCAAAATGGAGAGGACACAGGAATTGAGGAGAATGACCAGCGAGAAGTCACAGTGGTCGCATGGCTCACGCGACACGCGAATAGAAGGAATTCGTGATGCGTGCGTGCCAACGCGATCCGCGCGGATTGAAACAGCACTGAGATGACACGAATGTGGGATTGTCGCCGCATGGTACGAAGTGGTCTGTGACCGATGCTGGGGACGACCATGGCGCGTGACGTGCGGCGATGCTAGAAATTACAAAGTCGCTGGCAGAGATTCAGGGCCGCAGTTCAACCAGTTTTCGGCCCAGAAACACAGATTAAAGTCAGGGACATGCAGAGACTCAAATGAGAATCATATCAGATCATAATTCAATTTTAGGTTTTAGATGTATTTTAGAAGAGATGTTCTCTCCTCTCTCTTAGGATTTAGGATTTCGCTCTATCAGTTCAATATCTTACTTATTATTTCTCTTTACTTTCAGATGCTTTAATGCTTGTATTATTATTTGCCTATTGGCTTATGAACTTTTCATGTTAGGATTTTCTTTATTAATATAATTTGAGGTATTTCAGACTTATGATGTTTTCTCTAATAATAATTGATGCTTGGCTCTATCCAATTATTTCATTCAAGTAGATTTATTTCCCTTTTGCTTTGGTTGATTTAATTGGTAAATCTTGTGAGTTGTCAAACTCGCAGTGGTGAAATGGCAGATTCTAATTGATCTAGACCGCTCTAAACTAGTCTTCCCACAGGATTGACTAAGACTTAGGGATCAAACTAATTTAGTCCACTGTGACTTTCCTTTGCTTTTTAGTAAAGGTTATACTAAGTGGATTAAACCCAATTCTCATCACCACCTGATAAGGATAACCAGGATAGGACTTCCAATTTCTCATATCTTGCCAAGATTTATTTTATAGTCATTTATTTTTTTTCTTTCAATTAATTACTTTTCAACCCTTTTTAAACCCAGTATATAACTTTGCATAACCAATATAAGAACATACCTCCCTGCAATTCTTTGAGAAGACGACCCGAGGTTTAAATACTCGGTTATAATTTAAAATGGGTTTGTTACTTGTGACAACCAAACGTTTGTACGAAGGAATTTTCTGTTGGTTTAGAATCTATACACACAACGCGATATATTTTTACAAAATTCTTTACTAGCCAAAAATCCTAACGTCAAAATGGCGCCGTTGCCGGGAATTGCAAACGTGTGCCTTATTATTGGTATTGTAAAATATTTTTCAAAAAAAATTTCAGATTTTATTTTATAAATTTTTTCAAAAAAAACTTTATTTTCAAAATTCAAATTTTTTTTCAAAAATTATTTTTTTTAAAATTTTTATCATTTTCAAAAATCATATCTTTTTAAAAATATTTTCTCTTTGTTAAGTTTTTGTTTTTTTTTTTTTCTTGTTACTCTCACCCCTTTGGCTTGAGTCTAGTACAATGTATGTTGCAGAAAAGGAAATTGGCAATGAGAACAGGCATCACAGTTGGAACAATCAAAGAATGGGAGGGAACAAGGATTTAAACCCCTCATGGCAACAACAACCTCCAATGGACTCATCAACAACCATTCTGTGATGCATATCAGGCAATGGCTAGTGGTGAGCGCTCTTTAGATTATAACCACCACCTACCATATGCTTTAGAATGTAAGCCGGTTTATTAATGGCTATTAACCCATAAATAAGAATTTTTCTAGAAAGCCCAAAAGTGATTTTTATGGCAAATGTATAGAGGAGATTGAGACGAGATTTTGGTACCAATTTTATAGAATTCGGACTAGATTGAGCCAACGGCCAAACTGGGCCAACCGGACCCAAAGTGGGCCCTTGGCCCAAATAAACTAAACCAAAACCCTAGTTTTCAGCACTCTCTCTCCTCATTTGTTACACGACACACACGCTGAAATGGAGTGAGGTGAGGAGAAGAATACTCTTCAAACTTCTTATTCTCACTTGATCTTCAAATCACCATAACTTTTGATCAGAATTCCGTTTGCCGCACCGTTTGCGGCCACGCGTCACCCGGAGAGCTCTACAAAACCCATACAATTATCTTGAGGTAAGTCACGTTCTTGCTCTTCGAATTTCTAGCCTTGTATTTCAAGTTTATGGGAGAAATATGAGTTGAATTTTGGTCTTCGATGTTATAGACCCAACTCTCTGAAGGAGAAGGTTAATCTTGTCTCCATTGAGCCCTTGGGTGGGGTAAATATTCTTGGTGGAGCGAAATTGTGATCACTTACAACTCTGCACAACTAACCAGCAAGTGTACTGAGTCGTCAAGTGATAACCTTACGCGAGTAAGGGTCATCCCACCAGAAGATTGTTGGTATGAAGCAAGTATGGTCACTTGTAAATCTAGTCAGGCAAACTAAATGAATGTTAAATTTTAAAATAAAAAATAAAGATAGATGGATGACTTATGCAATTCATTGTGGAATTTCAGATAAGCGGCTATAACATTGTTTCCCTTCCGTCCTCTGCTTTCCTGACTGTCTTCATCCAATTCTTCTTACTCTTCCATGCAGCTCAAGCAAGGGTTTCACCGTTGCCAGTGGCTACCTCCCATCATCTCAGTGGAAATGTTCAACGCACCCTGTCCCGGCAGCGGGCTATCCATCTGTCGGTCATCCCGCCGGGAATAGGCAGTGATTCTTTGCGTCTGTCACTAACGCCCCCGCCTTCAGGAGTTTGAAGCGTGTCACAGTCATTCAATCTCATGAATCCCTACTCAGAATACCACAGACAAGGTTAGACCTTCCGGATTCCTTGAAAGCCGCCATCCAGTTTCTAGCTATACTACGAAGACTCTGATCTCACGAATTGGCTGGCTCGGTTGTCAGGCGGAGCACTCGTTTGCAGGCGATTCAACCATGCAACTGTATCGGAATCCACAGAGATTTCACCCAATCGAAGGTAGAACCAGAGGTGGTTGTCAGTCACGCGTTCATAGGTGGAATGAGATGATTGTGCACGGATCACACATCATCAAGTCTGAGAACAGTGATATCTTAAAAGAACACGGAATTGATAGAAGAAGCAATAGTAATTGCATTAATACTCGAGGAGCAACAGAGCTCCACAGCCTTAATCTATGGGTGTAAACTCCACCGTTGAAAATCACATGCAACAAAGGCTATGGATGGGCGAATAGGCCATCCTCCCAAGGATCTAAGAACTTAGATGTGCCAAGTATGATCAAAGAAATTCTCCAAACATGAATTCCAAATCCAAAAGATGATGAAAATAATAGTAGATAAGTCCTACTTATAGAGAACTAGTAGCCTAGAGTGTACAGAGATGAGTAATGACATAAAAATCCACTTCCGGGCCCACTTGGTGTGTGCTTGGGCTGTAGGCATTGAAGATTTTCGTTGTCAGAGACTCTTCTTGGAGTTTAAACGCCAGCTTTTAGCCAGTTTGGGCGTTACTCCCATTCTTGTAGCCGCGTAATTTGTTACGTATTTACCGCTGTTTGTTTAGGGAATTCTGAGGTGACTTTGAAACGCCGTTTGGGCCATCAATCTTGGGCAAGTATGGACTATCATATATTCTGGAAACCCAGAGAATGTCTACTTTCCAACGCCGTTGAGAGCGCGCCAATTGGGCTTCTGTAGCTCAAAAATCCACTTCGAGTGCAGGGAGTCAGAATCCAACAGCATCTGCAGTCTTTTTAGTCTCTGAACCAGATTTTGCTCAGGTCCCTCAATTTCAGCCAGAAATATACCTGAAATCACAGAAAAATCACACAACACTCATGTAAAGTCCAGAAAAGTCACCGCTTCTTATACCTATTAACTTTACAAAGCTAAAAAATAAATACAAAAAAAAAAAAAATCATACTAAAAACATACTGAAAAAACATGTCCAAAAAGCGTTACAAAATTACCCGCTCATCAAACAAACTAACATTGTTGTCTTGTCCTCAACAACTGAAAATCAAGTAAGATCAACAATAGAAGAGAATTATGCCAATGATTCCAACTCTATGGAAGATCGAGGTTTAATTAAGTCGACTAGCGGGCGGCGCGGCCGGTGTTCGCTAGCTTTTTGCCCTCTAACGTTTGGCATGTCTCAGCTCTGCCTATGAAATTCAGAATGGTTGACTTCTATAGAAGCTCAGAATCCAGATAGTGACATTGATTCTCCTAGTCTAAGTATGATGATTTTTTGAACATAGCTACTTTATTGAGTCTTGGCCGTGCCCCAAAGCACTCTGTCTTCAGTATTACCACCGGCTTACTATACAGTCGCACAGACAACATAATTGGGGGAACCCTTTCAGATTGTGGCTCAGGTTTGCTAGAGTCTCCATTTAGAGGTGTCCAGGTTTCTGAAGCACACTCTTTTTTGCCTTGGTCACAACTATTTATTTTCTTTCTGTTGTCTTTCTTTTTCGGTTTCTTGTTCTGGTTTGTTTGCTTCCGAAGGAATTTTTTTGTATTCACGTGCTTTTTCTTGCGCGTTCGAAGACTTATCCATCCTTTTATGATGTTTTTAGGATCCCAGTAACATGGTCTGCCTTTTCATCTTTCTTTCAGAGCCAACATTCATGAACCACAAATTCAAAAGATATATGCACTTTCTTAAGCATACATTCACGGAAACAAAGAGTATTGCACCACCAGTTTCCAAAATAATTTAAACGTGTTAATAAAATTCAAGAATTCGATGTAGATCTTTTCTTTCTTCAATTAAAACATCTTTTCATTAAGAAGGTGATGGATTCATAGGACATTCTAGCTTTAGAGGCATAGACACTAATACACTAATATCCAAGACACGTATAAAAAAAAAAAAAAAAAGAAGACTAAAAAAAAAAAAAAAAAAAAAAGAAAAAAAAAAAAAAAGTCGGGAAAAAAAAAAAAAAATAAAAAAAAATAAAACAAAAAAAAAGAAAAAGAAAAGAAATAAAATAACAAAAAAGGTAAAAGAAGAAACAGAAGAAAAATAAAAAAAAGAAGCAAGAAAAAGATAAAAAAAAACCGCGATTAAGGATAGGAACAAGAAACAAGGACTACATAGGCTATAACAGGATAGCCTAGATGGATTCGAAATAAAGGTTAAATAAAGAACATAAGAAATATAAAAGAACGGGTCCACCTTAGTAATGGTGGCTCATTGTTACCTCTTGAAAGATCCTGTGAAGTGCACTTGACTTCACTCATTGTACGCTTTCCTGTCATTTGTTGCTCCTCTCTCATTGATTCTTTGATCTTCTCTAAATTTCGATGGGGGGAGGGGGGATGAATGTGAAGTTTTTGGTTTTTTTCTTGGTTGGGCTCCCAAACCCCTTTTAAGGGTTTGGATTCCCGATGGTTGGAACTCAGTCTCCTAGAGATGTGTTAATTGCTCCAATAGTTTTGTGGAGGAAAGTGCATCTCTTGAGCCATCTCAGGGATCTCATGAGATGGGGTCTCTTGTGTGGCTCCATCTTCTCTTGTGCATGGCTTGTCCTCATCAATTAGGGAATGTTCTCCCTCTATGTCAAACTCCAACCGAATAACAAGGGTACAAGATGAGTATGAGGGCAAGGCTAACCTTGGCAACGGTAAGAGGACTTGTCCGGCACCTTATAAAGCTCTTGCAATACTAACCTATGAACTTCTATTTCTCTTTTCAAATTTGTTCTATATAACATGATCAGGGTGCTATACGAATATTTCGACCGGTTTGCTAGTGGGAAATGATTAGCGTTGGTAAACTCACCAACCTTCTAAGCCACAGGGTTTGAGGTTATGCCTTACTCAATTGAACGGCTTCCCTCTGAATCTCTCTTCCATTGGGGCGCACCTTCATCTTGACCTGTGAGACTTGGTCAACCTTGATCAAAGTTACCCTTCTAGTGAATGGATGTTCATCTCTTGCCATCATGGCCAAGTTGAATGCCAACTTTACATTTTCCGAGACTAAAAATTCCAGTAGTTTCCCAGACACATAGTACCTAATTCTTCTGGCTCCGGGTTCACACTTTGATCATGGTTCTCTTGGTGCATCCATGCGATTGCATAGAACCTCTTGAACCTATTAAGATTCCGACTTGTTGAATGGGGGTTGTAAGAATATTCCCAACCTCTTCTGAATTCAGTCGGATCTTCATAGTCGGAATTCTCCGGATATCATCTCTTTTTTGAGTGAAAAAGGGAGCCGGGGATCACCTTCTTCACAGCCACAACTTCATAGAAGTGCTTGATGCACCCTTGAGATTTGCAATCTTTCCAACTCCCATGACTCGGAGGTGGAAGCTTTTGCCTTCCCCCTTTTCCTCTATTCCAAGGTTTTCCCCAAATGGGATGCATAAAAATGGTTATGGAAAAACAAAAGGCAATGCTATTTTACCACACCAAAATTAAAAGGTTTGATCTACCCGTCGATGCACATAAAAAGAAAGAAGAGAGTAAGATAAAAGAAGAAGCAGAATGAGGAAAAGGGAGATTGGCTATGTGATCCTAAGGCCAAAAACGGCGAGAGTAGTGTGGGCTTAGTGTTGTGTGAAAATGAAGGGGTTTGAAGATGAGGTTTATATAGAAGGTGGGGCGGGGGGCTTGGTAATCGGTCAGTATGATCGGGTGGGTTGGGAGGGGAAAGTGTGTTTGAATTTTGAAGAAGGATTCGAGGTAGGTGGGGTATATCGATCGTTTATGAAGGTATGGATGTGAGTGGTGTAGAGAAAGTGGGATGTTGATTAGGTGAAGGGTTTTGGAAAGGTGTATGAGGTGATTGGTGAATGGTGAAGAGAGAGAGAGTGGTGATAGGGTTAGGTGGGGATCCTGTGGGGTCCCGGAGGATCCTGATGGGTGGGTGTCAAGGAAAAGTCATCCCTGCACCATAATGGCATGCAAAAATGCCCATTTTAGCCTTTCTGGCGCTTAAACCCGGGGGCTGATGCCATTTCTTGGCGTTTAACACCATTCTTTACGGCGTTCCCATGTTGTGTGCCCTTTCTGTGCGTTACACACCAGAATTTGGTTGCAGACTGGGCGTTAAACGCCCAGACAGTCTCAGGGACTGGCGTTATAACGCCAAGCAGCCTATCGCTAATGCCACTGCCTCCCATGGTGTGCTGTTTTTTAATACTGGCTTTTCATTCTGTTTTTGCTTTGTTCTTTTTTTTTTTTTTTTTTTTTTTTTTTTTTTTTTATTTTTTTATAAAGAAAATATAAATAACAAAGAAAAAGTATCTTATATAAAATTATAACAATTGGTTGCCTCCCCAACAAGTGCTTCTT
>QBTX01002935.1:0-13495 GCA_003063285.2 Arachis monticola | reverse complement strand
ACTTTTCTTGCCATTTTATTTTTCTGCACTTTATAGTTTTTCCTTTACATTCATGCAATTTACATTTCCTTGATGCTTATCACTCCAATCTGATTTGTCTAACTAGGATAATCAATCAACCATTGATTGATTAATCCGTTAATTCCTGTGGGATTCGACCTCACTCTTTTGTGAGTTATTACTTGACGACAATTCGGTATACTTGCCGAAGGGAAATTTGTTGAGAGATAAGTTTTCGTGCATCAAGTTTATGGCGCCGTTGCCAGGGATTAATTGTGATTAACAAACTACTGGTTGGTTGATTACCTAGATTAGACATTTTCTTTTGTTTTAGTTTGTTCATGTAATTATTTTTGTTCTTTATTTTCTATGCTCTGCAACTATTTGTGTTAATGCCTCATCCAGAAGCCCCTGTTCGTGACAGCTCTGGCTCTTGGTGATTTTGTTATTAATACAACAGTTTCTTTTACTTAGCTTCTTTTCAAATAAAATTGACATATGATCACATTCTAAGTTTGGTGTTGCCCAGCAACAATCTGTTTTTAATCTTTCTGGATACTTGCATCGATTCCAAGAGAAAGTGTCACACTAAGTTTGGTGTGCCACTTATTTTTCTATGCAATGTATCCAGCAACACCACTTATTTGTACAATCATAATGCCTTTGCTTCGTAGGCCTGTAGTGTCATTTTTAACCAAGCTTGCTTAATTTTATGCATTACTCATAGCTTGTTTCTCTTTTTTTGACATTCATGGTTGAATCACAATCTCAACACCACTGCTCCTACTTGTTGCTTACCGGCAAAGCACTTATTCTAAGATGGTGATTGGAGGGAGGAAGTTTGCAGGAAGGGACAACAAGGGTGAAGATGAGCTACAAAGGTTGTAAAGTTCCTTTCCTTCTCATTTACTCCCAGTAGACTTAATGGCAATCATGAATGTCTCTTGTTTTGAATTCTGTGGTCTACCTCTATTCTGTTAAGTTGCTTTTAGTAATAAGCATGATTCACTGCTTATCATTGCACCTTCATCTTTAATCTGCTTGCACCCATTATACTTAAAAATGCATCAAAGAAATCATTCTTTTGAAAGGAAAGTGTTGAGGAATTTTATCAATTTTGAGGCAAGCTAAAGATTAAGAGAAATGGATTGATTGTATGATTGTGTATTGAGGTTACATGTTTGTGAAAACTTGCATGGGAGCTCATAGATAGGAATTGAAATTTGGAGAAGTGTTATGAAAATTCTCAAAAACCTATTGATCCAAGAAGCAGTAAACGAAAGAAAACAAAAGAAAAAGAAAAACAAGGAGTAAGCCCAAGGCTCTGAGCATCAATTACTAGGACAAAAAAGAAAGATACAAAAACTCAAAGCGTTATTGTCCTAATTACATGCTTGTGGTGAAATTGTGTCAAAGAAAGAGGCCTGAGCAAGTAAATCCTAAGGGGTGCTTCATCAGCTAATACTTTAACCCAACTGGGTTGGGAGTATTGATTGAAAACTTATCATAAAAGGCCGCTTTGAGACATGACACCTAGAGTCGAGGCCAAGACAAATAAATAATGCTTCAAGGTGATAATCTATAAAGAGGACTCCATAATACCATCCGAATGACACTCTTAAGATCTAAGACTTCCAAGATGTAAGGACTAATGAACATTGGAACCCTTGCATAAGCATATAATTGGAGTTGGCCTTCATTATCACTTAATCACTTCACTCACCAAGGCATCATAAGAAATTCTTCAGCACACTCCAATAAAAAGAATCCTTTGTGCATAATTCATTCCTTGCTTGGGGACAAGCAAGATTTAAGTTTGGTGTTGTGATGCGCGTGCATCATTGCCTATTTTTAGTAGTTATTTTAGTAGATTTTTGTTTAGTTTTCATACAAATTTTCCCAATAAATGAGTAATAGCATGAAAAATCTCTTCATGCAACAAAATCTCAAGCATAGGTGAATTTTAGTTAATATACAGGGTAAATATGATAAAATAGATCACACTAAGTGAAGTTTTGATTTTGAGTATTATTAGCACACTTAGTATATAAAGATAATCTTTTATGTTACCTTGATGCACTTTGTTTGTTTGATTTCAGGCCAAAAGTAGCAGAAAAGAGCCACGTTAGTGGCTACATTAGTAATGTGGGCACTAACATGGAAGGAAGGAAAGTTTGGAACGTTAGTGGGAACGTTAATGGCATTAACTTTGAAGAAGGAGCAGCATTATTGGCAAAAGTAAGTGCCAATAACGCTAGCAAAGCAAAGGAAGACCCACGTTAATGGCCACGTTAGTTACACTAACGTAGGAAATAACGTGGAAGAAAAGGGAAATTCCAAAGTTAGTGGAAAAAGTGAACGCCACCAACGTTTGCAAAGCAAAGAAGGCCTACGTTAGTGGCCACGTTGGTGCCACTAACGTGGGCAAAATCTCACCCGGCAGCCTGACCATGCCTTCTTCAAACAAAAATAACTTGAGCCAAAAAATTCCAAATGAGGTGATTTCAGTGGCATTGGAAAGTAGAAATCTAGAGCTTTCCAAGCATATATAGAACTACATGGTGGATACTAAATTTGAGGGAGAAAACGTGCCCCGAAAGTGCAAAGATGAACATGGTATCAACCTGTAGTAAGGCCAGCTGACCTCTTCACCTTCCAAAAAGTGTAACTCGAGCTGTAGAACTCCAAATGATGCGCTTTCAAAGGCGTTGGAAAGTAGACATCCAGGGCTTTCCAACAATATATAATAGTATGGGGCGCAGATTAAGTTTGAGTTCCAGAACCTGACAATATTAATCCCCTGATCGCGGACATTATTGGCACTTACTTTTTCCAATAACGTCAGCGACTATGCCAGCGACCTTGTCCACTTCAAAGGAGCATAATTTGAGTTACAGAGGTCCAATTGAGGTGATTCTAGTTGCGTTAGAAAGCTGACATTCAGAGCTTTCCAACGATATATAATACTCTATAGTGGGTATGAAATTGGAGCACAAACCAGAGGCATCTTTTAAGCCCCAAAAATACCAACTGGGTAGCAAGTGTGACGTCAGCCACACTAACTTCAGCACTAACGCCACACTTGTAGCGTTAGTGTGGCTAACGGTAGCACTAACAATTAGCACCTGGACCTCAACTTGATTCACTTCTCTCTCAAGTCCACTTCAAAGCTCAAGCAAGGAAGCCCACAATTGTCAACCAATCAAGGCCACAAGAAGCATCTAGAATAGTTAATTTTCATTTCATTGTAATTTGCTTTTAATTTCATTTCATTTTGTAATTTAGGAGAGCCTATTAAAAGGCCTTAGTTTCTACATTGAATTCAAATTCTGGAATGGAGAATTGAAGGAAGGGGGAGAGAGTGAAGACCGATTCGAACTTCTGTGAATTGGCACACTCCAAGGRGAGTGGGTCTTCGGACCCCTCCCTTCATCCACTCTTCTTCCTTTTCTCTTCTTTTCTTCCTTAGGAGTAGTTTCATTTTAGTTGTAATTTTCATTTATGAACTTTGAAGTTTTATTTTTAGTTTTAACCTTCATCTTTATTTTTCTGCACTTTCTTTCTTTTTTTTTTTGGTTTGAGTAGAGCAATGAACAACTAACTCTTTTCATTGGGTTAGAGAGCTCTATTGTGATTCAATGGATCAATTGTAGTTCTTATTCTTCTTCTTCTTTCTTTTCTCTTGATTTTACTAGAGAGATTTTGATCTTCATCCAATTGGGTAATTGTCTCGGAAGAGAAATTGCTCATACTTGGATTTTCTCTGAACCTTGGAAGAGGAATGAGGAAATCATGCTAGAAATGCTCTCTCACATTGGATTAGGTTTGGGGTTAGATGGATATTGTGACATTTAATCCTACCAATACTTTGATCTATGAATGTGTGTGGTATAATCAGTGACCAAACTTCATCTCTTCCCATGAGCAATTAAATCAAGGAATTGGGAAATTGTTCAAGCTTAGRGAGATTGGRTTGCCAAGGAATTGGGATCCAATCACTTAAGATTGCCAAGGAGATCAATGAATGCATTGATTGAGGAAGAGATGAGAATGAACTTGACCCAGAGGATTGCAATATCTTGATCCCAATGTTCATTTTATTTTTAGTTCTTACATTTACTTTTCTTGCCATTTTATTTTTCTGCACTTTATAGTTTTTCCTTTACATTCATGCAATTTACATTTCCTTGATGCTTATCACTCCAATCTGATTCCTCTAACTAGGATAATCAATCAACCATTGATTGCTTAATCCGTTAATCCCTGTGGGATTTGACCTCACTCTTTTGTGAGTTATTACTTGACAATAATTCGGTATACTTGCCGAAGGAAAATTTGTTGGGAGACAAGTTTTTGTGTATCAAGTACTCTTTGAGGATGAAGATACAGAGAAGGTAAAAGAAAGCAGAGGGGTCACCAAGCAAAGTATGGAAGGTGTCACTGACACTAACAATCAGCAAGAGAGAAGAGATCAAGGAAATAGGAGAAGACCACAAGTGGAGGGGGAACAAGCTTCTGGTGTAATGGACCTGAGCCAAATGCAAAGATCCATTGAAGAAATGTCTCAACAATACATGAGAGCACAGGAGCAACAACAGGAGCCATACTTGAGGCAACAAGAGCAGTATTTGAAGGATCGTGAGCAACAACAGCATTGGCAGCAGCAAATGATGGAGAAGAAAGAAAAATTCCAGCTCAAGATGTTGGACCAACAGAGAGAGTTTCAGGCAAGAATTCTTGAGGGGCAAGGGGAACAATCAGCAAACTTTCAAGAATCATTTAATAGATTGTCCCTACGACAGTCCAAATATGGGGAGTACACCCAAAATCTCTACCAATGGAAGAATATATATCATACAATTGGAGAGCATAGGAACTTGGACAGAATGGAGTATGATATAGCAACTCAAGCAAAGTTGGACTGTGTACTCCATGGCATGCCAGCATTGAACCAACAGATCAAGCCATTTGAGCAATGCCAAGAATTGGTAGACCATCAGAGAGCACAAGCTAATAAAAATATAGCACACATGCAACAAGGATTGAAGGATGCTGGACTCTGGGGTCAGATAGACCACATCTGGGATCAAAGATGCCCTGTTGAAGAGCCCCAAGAAACAAGCAGAAGAGGAAGAAGAAGAAAGGAGAGTCCAGCAAAGGCAAGGAGCACGAACACTAGGAGGTGGTGGAGTTCCTTTCATGTTTTTAATTAAATAAGGATGATACATATCTGAAACATGATATGCCTCCAAATGTTTTATGTTCTGCACTTTCATGTTTTATTAGAATCTTTATTAGGATCTGCATTATGCTTGTTATCACTCATCTGCTGAATTTTGTTTCGTTTCCCTTCTTGCATCAATAAGAGAAAATGTTTGAAAAAGAAAGTGGTTGTCCAATGTGGTAGGAGTTAGAATGAAGTTCAGTGGTGGTAATTGTTTGATTAGATGATAAGCTCAATAATAAAAGCTGCATAATAGAATGCTCTTTGTAGTATGAACTTAGTTGCTGTTATAAAACCTGTCATTAATAATCATCCCTTGGAAAATTAAGAAAAGTGAGAAAGAAAAAGAAAAGAAAAGCCAAGGATTGGCAACAAGAACCAATAGCTTGGACCTTAGGACATATTCCTGTGGTGATTCTTGTACTAGGATATGCTTGGACAATTAGGTTCTGAGGAGTCTTTTAAAACTTGGTAACTTGGGTTAACTAATCCGGAATTACCAACCAAAAGTCTATTATCAAGAGCAAATTAGTTACAAAGAATTTAGTAACCCAAAGAGGTGCTGGGCATCAATGTTCCTGTTCCGAGGGTTACCTGAAACTGTAGGTTGATCTCGAACGAGATCTTCTGTACTGGTCGGAGCTGCCGTGTCCGACTTGTTGGACTTGTTGGTGATGCTGATCCTTCGTCACCGGAGGGTGGTGGTACCTGCAAGGGACTCCGATGCTTAAGTTAGCAAGGGTATTAAGCAGGTTTTTTAGTGGAATCAGAGTATGAGTTATACCTGGGTGCTCCAGTGTATTTATAGTAGTGTTGGCTGACCTTTCCGGATAAGATAAGTTAGTTATCTTATCTTATATTCTGAGCAAAGTCATCTTATCTTCAAGGGAAACCGCCCTTATCTTTCTAGGCTTTAGTTGCTTTTAGATTGGGCTATGTTCCTTTATTTGGGCCTGCTTAGGCTCCTTGTAGCGTTTTGGCTGAGCTCCTTGAGAAGAGCTTGGGTAATCCTGACCTGAAGAGGTCGGTTGACTTGTCGTTTAAACACCTCAGGTCAGATAGTTCAACCCAGGGTATGAACAGTGCCCCTGCTTGAGTGTGGTCTTCCTTTTGAGGTAGTGTCCCTAGTTTCAGGTCTTTAATCCTTCTCTGGAGAAGCCGAGCTCAAGCATTGTCGATTTTCTTTTTGTAGAGATCCCTCTGAATGCAGACCATTTTCTTTCTTTTAATTTTTTGAAACAGGCGTTCCTTTGTTCTTTTGAAACGCGCGTGTCTTTGCCTTGGGAACGTGCGAGGGTTTAATAACCCATTAATTCTTTTCTTTGCTGTTGTTCCATTTCTTTTACCTCCCACTTTCATTTTGAATTTACACCAAAAGCTGTTTTCCTGTAACTTCCCCTTTTCTTTCTATCCTTCTCGTTTAGCTTGCCTGGGACTTGCGTTTTTTGCGCTTTCTGTGATGCCCTTGGTAGTTATTGGTGCTTCCTTTGCTCGAAGGCAATTCCGGTTTTTGTCTCTTCATCTTCAGCTTTCTTCAGCGCTTTTCTCCTTTTTCAGGTTTGGTTCTTTTTGTTTCTCTCTTTTACTTCTTTTCATCGTTCCTTCCTTATACTTGCATTTGTTCGATTCTTAGTAAAGTTTCGGTTTTGCTTGAGTTTACATCAGAAAGCTTGAACCTTTTCATATTACCATGCTTGGTCGTCGTTGTGACGCAAGCTTTCTGGTGTTCTTTTGACTTTACGTATGCTCCTAGGTGGGCTCTCTGATAGTTTGATATCTTTAGGGTTTCACCTGCTGTTGCTGCTTCTGATTGTACTTTGATGTTTGAGTTTTTATGAACTGCATTTGTTTGATTCTGAAAAGATTGCTCCTTGGTTTGTGCCCTGTTTGATTGTTTGATTTGCTGATAGATTTGTAGAAGACAATGATTTTCTGATAACTTTCTTTAATTTGCGCCTTTCTTTCTGAAGCGTTGCTTAGAGTCTTGCTGGGATGTTTGGCCTTTGTAGATTTTTCTGAGTCCTTTACTCTGTGTCACTGCCTCCTAAGGATGCCCCTGGACCTTGGTGTGCGTCCTGGGCTTTCCTTTTACTGCTTCGAGTTATGTGTGTCTTAGGTCGAGTTATATCTGTTTTTGTCCGAGCTGTTTTTGTTTTGCCCGAGTTGTTTTATTTAGTAATCCCTTTCTCTGTTTCTTTGCTGTAGGACTAGTTGACCATGTCTTCTCGCAAAAATATTGTTGAGACCTCCTCCAAAGTCCCTGAGGGTATGTCTAATTGGCTGGACTCCCTCGTTTTGATGTGTGTTTCAGTAGTTAACTCTGAATTCTGTGCGGAGCTTAGAAAACATCATCGAATCTGTAGTAGTAGAGATTAGGAGAACAACTATGAATTGGTAGTACCTGATTCTGATGAAAGGGTTTGATTCCCGGCTCTGACCTAGGAGGAACGCCCCTTCTTTATGCTTACGATTACTTTTTCAGTCAAATGAACATCAACCTTCCTTTTTCCTCCTTTGAGACTGATTTGTTGTGGTCGTGTAACGTGGCTCCATCCCAGCTTCATCCGAACTCCTGGGGTTTTATCAAGATCTTTCAATTGCTTTGCCAAGAGCTGGACGTTAAACCTACTCAAACTCTCTTTCTTTACCTTTTTGTTCTGACTAAGCCTGGGATTTTTTTTAAGGTCTGAGCTGTTGAGGGAGCTCGACCATTTTTCCTAGAGTTGAATGGTGAACCTGACTTCCCTTTGTGTTGGCAAAGAAATGTTGTGGTGTCTCGATACTCAATAGAGATGCTTGATGAGATTAAACTGGCCTTTGTAACTATGTTAGAAGATATTTTGGGGGAACCTCCCCATCTCGATACAAAGAGATTTTTGGGAGACCCTTCTCTCATTCGAACTGAGCTGGGTATTGACCGACTTCTTCGGCTCTGTTGTACTTACTTTTTGTTTCTGCTTTTCCAGCTTTGTAATTTGTTTTGCTATATTTTTCAAAGATGGTGAAAAATAACGAATCCATGAAGGCTTTTAAGAGGGCCAGAAAGGCTACAGCAGCCCAACACATCTCGGCCAAAGTTGCTGGAGAAGGTTCTTTCCAGATTCCTCCCAAGAAGCCTGTCGTGAATACTGCTGGGCTGAGGAAGACGATTCCTATTCCTCATGTTCACTTGGTGGATCCCCCCCAGACTTCTACTGCGACCTCTTCTCCTTCTGCCGGCCCTCTTTCGAAAAGGCAGAGGACTGTAGAACCTTTTAACCTGGATGCTCCCGACTTTGATGCTGTTGGTTTTATTGATCAACAAATTGCTCCATATGGTGTTGTTCCTACTGATGACGTGTCTATCCTTCGTCATTTGGACTTCATTACTCGGAGTGGTATAAAAATGGCACACATGGGGATAGCGTTGCTTTGGACAGGATGTCCCGGTTCATGCAACGAAGGCTTTTATGAAGGAGGCTAAGTCGGAATATAATAGGATCAAAGGTTTAAAGGAGGAACT
Source organism: Arachis monticola (assembly GCA_003063285.2). NCBI lineage: Eukaryota > Viridiplantae > Streptophyta > Magnoliopsida > Fabales > Fabaceae > Arachis > Arachis monticola. The sequence goes on along the minus strand of QBTX01002935.1, from coordinate 4,769 downwards.
CGAGGTGAAGGTGGCTAAACTGGAAAAGGAGTTGGAGGGTGAGAAGATTCGGGCTACTGCTGCGGTGGCTTCTGCAAAGTTGGCTGAGGACATGGCGTTAAAGCATAAGGAGAGCTATGTCACAACTTATGGGGAGATGATGGATCTTAGGGAGAGTTTGGAAACTATTCGAGCTGGCTATGCCAAGCTCCAGGGGAATCTTGTAGGTAGTGTAAATGCTGCTTATGAGAATTTGAAGGAGCAGGTTCTAGTTCTTGCGCCCGAGCTCGACCTTACCCTTTTTAGCTTGGGCAATGTTGTAAAAGATGGTAAGATTGTCCTTGATGACCCTAGTGATGATGATGATGTCGACCCTTCTCCTGTGCCATCCGCCAAAGCTTCTGTTGCTCTACCTTCCTCAACTCCAGTAGCCAAAGTCGGTCAGCCCGAGTCCGATCCTGACGTCCGGATCCTGAACCAGGATGATGGGACGGTGGATGCAGTTCCGCTTCAGACTCGTTCTCCTTCACCCCGAGATGCTACTACCGGGAAGTCTTTGGATCCTTTATAATTTTCTCTGATATTTTATGTACAACTCGATCTGTGGGATTTTTAGACTTTTATTTCTGTATTTGGTGGTTTTCATGACTTCTGGATACTTTTAGTTGCTTTTTCAGCAACTTTATTCTAAAAAATCAAAGGTAGTTTTACAAGCCTCTTGAGGTTGGCTTCAAGCGGCCTCTTGAGTCTGGTTTATTATAACGACCTTATTTCGTTGCGATATGCTTGTCGGTTGTTTGCTTTAGCATCCTTCAGGATGTTGGAATCTTGTTTTCCGGCCTCCTTTGATTGCCTCTGTATTTTAATACTCGTGGCGGATATCTTCTGTTGATCGATGTCTTCGAATTATTTTTAGTAATCCTTTGAGGATTACTTTTTACAACGTTGTAGGTTTGTGTTAGGCCGACTTCATCATGTCGGTCCCTCCTAAGTTATTTCTAGCAATCCTCTTCATTTGGACCTTTGTCAGGTTGCTTTTAGGGATTACTTTTATAACTTTGTGATTTTGTTGGGCCGACTTCATCATGTCGGTCCCTTCTACGTTATTTCTAGTAATCCTCTTAGGACCCTTGTCAGGTCTCTTTTAGGGATTATTTTTAGAACTTTGTTATTTTGTTGGGCCGACTTCATCATATCGGTCCCTTCTAAGTTAATTTTAGTAATCCTCTTTATTTGGACCTTTGTCAGGTCTCTTTTAGGAATTACTTTTATAACTTTGTTATTTTGTTGGGCCGACGTCATCATGTCGGTCCCTTCTAAGTTATTTTTAGTAATCCTCTTTTTTAGGGCTGGCCAGGCCTCTTTCCAGGGATTTACTTTTTATAACTTTGGTTATTGTGATCGACTAGTCGGACTTCTTTACGTCGGCCTGTCTTTAAGTTATTTTTAGCAACCCATTTATATTAAGACCTTGTCAGGTCCTTTCTATGGATCACTTTCGATAACTTCTTGCATTATTCTATTTTTGTCGCCTTTTCATCTTTGCCAATTCTGTAGAAATTGGGTTTGATTCCCGTTTGGTCGACCTTTTGATGAATTTAGTTTTCCTCTTCGTTGGTCTTTATCGTGATCGAGTAGTGAATTTGATTTTCACTTTCTGCCAATCTGTAGCTTTATAATCGGGCGATGAATTTTTTGCGTTTCAGATTAATGCGTCTTGATAGGAGGATTTGTAGAAAATCTAAAAACTTTATTCAGAATAAAGAATATGCAAATATATACATGTGGGCATTTTATACCTCTAAGTCAGGTAGTTCATGGATCTTGGCTCGGTGCCTCGTTAAAAAACCTTTTTTAGGAAAAAGAGTGCACCTCATCCTAAGATCTTTATTGCCTCTTAACTGTAATACCTTCTTAAGTTGCATGCGTGCAATGACCTTGGAAGCTCTCGCCCTTCGAGTTCGGTCAGCCTGTAGTATCCCTTTCTGAGTACTTCTACGACTCGGTAGGGTCCTTTCTAGTTAGCTGCTAGCTTCCCCTCTCCCGGTCGACTTGTTTCGATATTATTTCGGATTAGGATGAGGTCATTGTTGGCAAAGCTTCGCTATACTACCTTCTTATTGTATCTTAAAGCCATTTGACGTTTTAACGCTTCTTCCTTGATCCGAGCTCTTTCTCGGATTTCTGGAAGTAGGTCGAGTTCTTCCTTTTGAAGTTGGGAGTTGGCCTCTTCGCTATAGTGGATCACCTTGGGCGATCCTTTTTCGACCTCCATTGAGATCATTGCCTCCATTTCGTAAGCTAATCGGAAAGGTGATTCCTTTGTGGTGGAGTGTAGAGTTGTCCGATATGCCCATAGGACTTGTGGGAGTTCTTCAACCCAGGCTCCCTTTGCATCCTGTAATCTCTGTTTTAGCCCGGCTAATATAACTTTATTGGTGACTTCTGCCTGTCCATTGGCCTGGGGATGTTCTACGGAGGTGAATTGATGTTTTATGTTCAGGTCGGCCACTAATTTTCTGTAGCCTGCGTCTGTGAATTGAGTGCCATTATATGTGGTGATGGAGTATGGGACCCAAACCTTGTGATAATGTTTCTATATAGGAATTTTTGACTTCTTTGAGTAGTGGCGTTGGCTAAAGGTTCTGCCTCAATCCATTTTGTAAAATAGTCTACCCCGACAATGAGGAACTTGACTTGTCCTGATCCTTGAGGGAAGGGCCCAAGGAGGCCGAGTGATACATGTGTACTCTTGGAAATTGACTTGTTTTGACTGAGCCATTGCATTCATGTAGATAACTGCATATAGACAGATTGCATTTAGTTAGTAGTTTGCATTGAATAAATGTGATACCATTTGCTTCTTTCTTAATTTTAGCATGAGGACATGCTTAGTTTAAGTGTGGGGAGATTTGATAAACCCCGATTTCGTGGTTTATTTTGTGCTTATTTTGGGGGATTTATCCACCTTTTCCCACATTTATTCAATAAAACAGCATGGTTTTGTAATTCTCCCTTAAATTATGCTTAATTGTAAAAACATGCTTTTTAGGCCTTAAATTGGTGATTCTAACCCACCTTAATTCCATTCGATGCCTTGATGTGTTTGTTAAGTAATTTCAGGTTCATCAGGCAATTATCGGATGGAAGAGATGAGGAGAAAAGCATGCAAGGAGGAGAATGCATGAGGAAACAAAGATTTGGAAGGAACCAATGGACGCGCACGCGTACAAGGCGCGCACGCGCAAAAGTGGTCTCTCACAAGGACGCGCACGCGTACATGCCGCTTCCGCGCGGATGGGGATTTGCCAATCGACGCGCACGCGTACATGGCGCGCACGCGCCAATACTCGTACTTGGCCCACTTAATGGCAAAACGCTGGGGGCAATTTCTGAGCTGCCCAAGCCCAAATCCAACTGGTTTCTGAGTGTATTTCATGCAGAATTGAAGTCCAAGCAAGGGAGGAGCACTTAGTTGTAGGAATAGCATCATGTAGGTTAGTCTCTAGAGAGAGAAGCTCCCTCTTCTCTCTAGAATTAGGTTAGGTTAATCTCTTCTAGATTTAGGTTTAATTACATGTTCTCATCTCATTTCTCTTATGATCTCTTACTTCTACACTTTGATTCTCATGATTTGTAGTGTTGCTTTTACTTTTATGCTCTCTTTTACATTCATGATCTCATGTTGGATTTGTTTACATTTAGTGCAATTTTAATGTTGATATCTCTTAAATTGATGTTGATTTGAGTTATGAGTTTACTTTTCTTGCAATTAATAGTGGTAGATTTTAGTATCTTTGCAAGTTATGATGTCAATTTTTATTGCACTCTAGGTGTTTGATGAAATGTTTTCTTTAGTTCTTGAGTAGTTTTGTTAACTCTTGGTCTAGGCCAAGGGACTTAAGTGATCTTGAGTTTTTGATACCATGGAATTGGTGATTTGAGAACCCGGTGTGATCAATTTGAAGCCCATTGACGCTATCCACTACTAAACCAAYTAGTGGGGAGTTTAGGACTTATGGGTGGATGTGATTAGGCCTATTTGACATACTTCCAGTCTAGGAGTAAATATTACGTACTTAAGGCTTCGAGAAGTAGACTTAATGGGTTGGCCTCTCATAATCGTCAATAATTGGTATTAACTAGGATTGTGATCTTAAGTACCCGATTCTTAGCCAAGAGTCCCTTCATTTACTTTCCTTGCTTACTCGCTTAATTTACTTATTTTCTTACCATCTTATAAACAAAACCCCTTTTTTTTCCATTCTATAGTCAATATACATGCACTCTATTGGTTCCTAGGGAGACGACCCGGAGTCCAAATACTCTGGTTATAAATTCATTTGGGGTTTGTTACTAGTGACAACTAAAAAATTTTTGATTGGGAGGATTGTTTGTTGGTGTAGAACTATGCTTACAACGAGATTTCAATTGTGAAACTCTATACCGACACGACAATTCTCTCCTAAATCACCGAATCCCCATTTTGCAAATGGCCAGGGTGAGGTTACACTGATGAGCTCCTCTAGTGGGGTGATGTGAAAATTAGCATTTTTCTGACATGGTGGACATGTCTTTACGAATTCCATTGCTTCTTTTGTAAAGTTGGCCAATAGAATTCGGCTCGAAGTACTTTTTTGGTGAGGGCTTGTGCTCCGAGATGGTTGCCACAAATGCCACTGTGTACTTCTTCTAAAACTTCCTTTGTGTTGGTGATGCACGGAAAACTTATCTCTCAACAAATCTCCCTTCGGCAAGTGTACCGAAGTTGTCGTCAAGTAAAAACTCAC
>QBTX01002934.1:0-13500 GCA_003063285.2 Arachis monticola | reverse complement strand
TGATCTTCTGTTTAGTTTTTGGTAAAATCATTGCTTTTCAACTATGTGTGGACACAACTACGTTCAACTAAACCAGCAAGTGCAATGGATCATCCAAGTAATACTTACGTGAGTAAGGGTCGATCCACAGAGATTGGTTTGGTATGAAGCAAGCTATGGTCCTTGTAATCTAGTTAGGCAGATTAATTGGTTTATGATGATTGAAAATTAATAATAATAAGACAATAAAGGTAAGATACCTTTGTAATTAATAGTGAGATTCAGATAAGTGTATGGAGAAGTTGTGCTCCTTTGAATTCTACTTTCCTATTACTTTCCATCCAATCTTTCTATCCCTTTCCATGGTAAGCTAATGTAGGGCATCACGTTGTCAATGGCTCATCCATCCTCGGCAGTGAAAACGTTCCTATGGCTCATGTCACAGCACGGCAATATATCTGTCGGTCTCGATCAGGTTGTGAAAAACCTGTTGTTCTTTCCTGGCTTCACGCCCAACTCAGGGTTGAAGCTCTCACAGTCATTCATCAGATCCTACTCGTAAATAATAACAGAGTTACGACTTTCCAGATCTCGGATGCCGCCATCTATCTAGCTATACAAGTAGTTCTGTTGGTGGATCTAAAGATGAAGCGCCCGGTTAAAGTTAGAACGGAAGTAGTTGTCAGTTCACGCGCGTTCCATAGGTGAGAATGATGATGGAGTGTCACGAATCATTCCAATTTTTCATCAATTTGAAGTGCACGTATATCTTGGAATAAGAATAAATGAGAATGAATAGAAGTAGTTAAGTATGTATTGAACTTGAGGTACAGCGAGCTCCACACCTTAATATATGGTGTTTAGAAACTCCACCGTTTACATAAGAACAAGGTCTATGCTTGGCCGAATGGCCAGCTCTCTCCATGATCAAGTGAGCGAATAGTCAAAAGATTAAACTATCAAATGTCTAATAAATAGTACTTATCTATTTATACTAGATTAACTACTAGGGTTTACAGAGTAAGTAATTGATGTTTAATCTCGGGCTATTGTGTTGCTTGGGTGAGCTTAATCTTCCGGCGAGGTTTTTGGAGTTGACGCCAAGTTATAACGTGTTTTGGCGTTCAATCCGGATCATACGTATTTCGCGTTTAACTCCAGACAGCAGTTTGTACTTGGCGTTCAACGCAAGTTACGTCGTCATTCTCCGAATAAAGTTATGCCTAATATATTGCTGGAAGCTCTGGATGTCTACTTTCCAAGCAGTTGAGAGCGCGCCATTGGAGTTTTGTAGTCCGAAAATCCATTTTTGAGTGCAGGGGAGGTCAGATTCCAACGCACAAGCATTCCTTTGTCAGCCTTTTTTCAGAATTTTTCAAGCCCATTTTCAGCCAAAATTACCTAAAATTCACAGAAAACACACCAACTCATAGTGTAAGTCAAAATGTGAATTTAGAATAATAACTAATGAAAAAAACATCCCTAAAAGTAGCTTGAACTTACTAAAAACTACCTAAAAACAATGCCAAAAAGCGTATAAATTATCCGCTCATCAGAATGATGGAGTGCTCTTGGTGTTCCACCTTTAATTGGTCCATGTTGTAACTCAAGCTTTCCAAAGAAATGTTGAGTTGCTCCCAATAATTGTGTGGAGGAAAATATATCCCTTGAGGCATCTTAGGGGTTTCTTGATGAGGGAATTCCTCATGCTCTTGTTTTACATTCAAATGCTCTATTACTAAGTTATGGACCCTTGAGATGAATCTCTCCATCTCCCATGACTCGGAGGTGGAAGCAATTGCATTCCCTTTCCTCTTTCTAGAGGTTTCTCTGGCCTTAGGTGCCATAAATGGTTATGGAAAAACAAAAAGCAATGGTTTTACCACAACAAACTTAAAATGTTTGCTCGTCCTCGAGCAAAAGAAGAAAGAAAGAAGGGGAAGACAAAGAAAAATGGAGGAGATGGAGGGAGAAGTGAATTCGGCCAAGATGAGGGAAAGGTGTGTATGATGTGTGAAAATGAAAGAGTGGAGAGGGGTATTTCAGGGAAGAGTTAAGGAAGTGATTGGTGAAGGATATTTGGTAAAGAGTGGTGTAGAAAGGTGTGAAGAGGAGAGAGAGTGAGTTGAGGTTGGTGGGGATCCTGTGTGGTCCACAGATCCTGAGGGGTCAAGGAATTCTTCATCCCTGCTCCAATTGGGCGTTCACAACGCCTTAGAGTGCAATTCTGGCGTTTAAACGCCAGTCTGCTGCCCTGTTCTGGCGTTTAAATGCCAACTTTCCTTCTTGTTCTGGCATCTAAACGCCAGTTTGTTGCCCTATTTCGGCATTTAAACGCCAGTCTGGTGCCCTATTCCGGCGTTTAAATGCCCATAAAGGTGCCAGATTGGGCATTTAAACGCCCATTTTGCTACCCTTATTGGCGTTTAAACGCCAATAAGTCCTTCCTCCAAGGTGTGCTATTTTCAATGCTGTTTTTGATTTTTTTTCTTTATTTTTGTAATGGTCTTTGTGACTTCTCATGATCATCAACCTAAAAGAAAACAAAATAATATAGATAAAATTAAAATAAAATTGGGTTGCCTCCCAATAAGTGCTTATTTATTGTCTTTAGCTGGACCTCACTGAATGTTATTCTAGTCTCAGTTTTGAGCACTCTTGCTCAATATTGCTTTCAAGATAGTGTTTGACTCTTTGTCCATTAACAATGAATCTTTTATCAGAGTCAGTATCTTGAAGCTCCACATATCTACCGGGATTTTAATTTCCCAGGGAATAATTTGAGTCTAGACTTCAATAGCAGGACCTTTTGTCCTGGTTCAAAGACTCTGGATGACAATTTCTCGTCATGCCATCTTTTTGCTTTCTCCTTGTAAATTTTTGCATTTTCGAAAGCATTGAGCCTGAACTCCTCTAGCTCATTCAACTGGAGCAATCTTTTCTCTCTAGCTAATGTAGCATCAAGGTTTAGGAATCTGGTTGCCCAGTAGGCTTTGTGTTCCAGTTCCACGGGTAGATGACAGGCTTTGCCATACACAAGTTGGTATGGAGAAGTTCCTATAGGAGTCTGATCGGGGGAAAATTTTCTCTCAACAAATCTCCATTCGCAAGTGTACCGAATTTGTCGTCAAGTAAAAACTCACAATAGAGTGAGGTCGAATCCCACAGGGAATGATTGATCAAGCAACTTTAATTAGAGGAATGTTCTAGTTGAGCGAATCCATGAATAGAGTTGATAACTTGCAGAAAATAAAACGGCGGGAAAGTAAATGACGAAAATAAATTGCAGAATTGTAATTGGAAATGGGGGAATTGCTCATAAAAGTAAATTGCAGAAATTAAAGAGAATGGGTAAGATCAGAAATAGGGAGTTCATTGGGTCAGGAGGTGTTGATTCTCCGAATCAATTTCATTCTCATCTCTTCCTCAATCAATGTACTCATTAATCTCCTTGCAATCTTAAGTGATTGAACAACAATTTCTTGTGTTCAATCTCTCAAATCTTGATCAATAGCCAATTCCTTGGTCAATTGCTCATGAGAAGAGATGAAGTATGGTCACTGATTATACCACATGCATTTCCAAATCAAGTATTGAGAGGGTTATAGCCACATACCATCCACACCCAATTTGGTCCAGCATGAGAAAGCATTTCTAGCTGATCTCTTCATTCCTCTTTCAAGGTTCCGAAGAGATCCAAGTTTGAATAGTTCTTTTTCCAAGAATAACTATCCAATTGGATGAAGATCGAAGCTTTCAAGTAAAATCAAGAGGAAAGATAGAGAAGAATAATGAAAACTAGTATTGATCCATCAAATTACAACAGAGCTCCCTAACCCAATGAAAGGGTTTAGTTGTTCATAGCTCTAGAATCAAAATCAAAGATGGAGAATACATGATAAACTAGAAGTGCAGAGAAAGTAAAATACAAAGAGTAGTTCTATTTCCTAGCTCCCGTCCGTCTCTTTTTAAACAATTCAAAGCTACTCCTATATATACTACTCTTCTCCGCTTCTAGTTGGCTCTTCAAGTCTTGGGCCTTTGGATCTTGAGTTTGAAGCAGTCCTTTCTTCATTTGGGCTTGGCTTTACTTGCAGAGAGAAAGTGTGAAGTGGTAGAGACTTTAGCTCAAGACGTTAGGAGTGTTTAACATTAGTGAAAGTATAAGTTTGAGAACGTTAGTGACACTTAACATTGTCACTAACGTTCCAATGCACCCCTTAGCCTCACGTTAAAGCCCACGTTAAATAGGTTAACGTGGCTTCTAACTGGCTTTTGCCACACTTGAGAACGTTACTGACACTCAACATTGTCAACGTATACCAGTGTCAGCCCCCTTCTTTACGTTAAAGCCCACGTTAACTAAGTTAACGTGGCTTCTAACGTGGCTTTTGCCAATCTTCGAGAACGTTAGTGACACTCAACATTGTCACTAACGTTCCATGTGCCCATAGTCACACGTTAGAGTCCACGTTAACTAGTTAACGTGCTTCTAACGTGGCCACTCTTAGCCATCCCAACGTTAGTGACAATGTTGAGTGTCACTAACGTTGGCCCATCCTTCATTCCTCATCGTTAGCTTCCACGTTAACCAAGTTAACGGGAAGTTAACGTGGCTCTTGGGGGTTGTGTGGTTGCTTCAACGTTAGTGACAATGTAGTGTCACTAACGTTGTCGACAACTCTTCATCTCTTACGTTAGCTCCTACGTTAACCAAGTTAACGTGGAGTTAACGTGGTACTTTGCACCTTAGGCCAACGTTAGTGACAAAATGAGTGTCACTAACGTTGGCTTCTCTTCCCCCTTTAACGTTAGAGGCCACGTTAACTAGGTTAACGTGGCTCCTAACGTTGGCCATTTGTGAGCAATTGCCAACATTAGTGACAATGTTAAGTGTCACTAACGTTGGCCTCAACTTCTCTTCTCCACGTTAGAGTTTTACGTTAACTTAGTTAACGTGACTCCTTAACGTGGCATTGATGGCTTTTGAGAGTGTTATTGGCAATCACTTTTCTCCTTAGCCTTGCAAGTTACTCCCATTCTTTGCTTCCTTTGTCCTGAAATCAAGCAAATAAGTGCATCAAAGTTTTAATCCAAGTCATGGGGATGCAAATATCAATTTTGTCATTAAAATCATGCAAAATCCTCATAAAATCATGTAAAATGCACAATGCATGCTTGAATCAGGATGTAAATGATTTTCTACCCAAAACTAGCTTATTTCCTAAGAAAATGCAATGAAACTACCTAAAAACAGTAAAGAAAAGGTCAGTGAAACTGGCCAAAATGCCCTGGCATCAGAGTCTTGAATGCTATTCTGTATGCCCACAGAGCATCATTGAAGCTTTTTGCCCAATCCTTTCTATGGGCCATTACAGTCCATTCCAGGATTCTTTTTAGTTCTCTATTCAAGACCTCAGCTTGCCCATTTGTCTGTGGATGATATAGAGTTGCTACCTTGTAGCTAATTCCATACCGGACCATAGTAGAGTAAAGCTATTTATTGAAAAAACGAGTGCCTCCATTACTAATTATTACTCTGGGGACACCAAATCTACTGAAGATGTGTTTCTGGAGGAACTTTATCACTGTTTTAGTATCACTAGTGGGTGTTGCAATTGCCTCTACCCATTTAGATACATAGTCTACTACCACCAGAATATAAGTGTTTGAGTATGAAGGTGGGAAAGGCCCCATGAAGTCAATCCCCCATACGTAGAACAATTCAATCTCTAAGATCCCTTGCTGAGGCATGGCGTAACCATGAGGTAGATTACCAACTATCTGGCAACTGTCACAGTTTCGTACAAACTCTCGGGAGTCTTTATAGAGAGTCAACCAGTAGAAGCCACATTGGAGGACTTTTGTGGCTGTTTGCTCACTTCCGAAATGTCCTCCATATTATGATCCATGGCAGTGCCAAAGGATCCTCTGTGCTTCTTCTCTAGGTATGCACCTACGGATTAATCCGTCTGCGCATCTCTTAAAGAGATATGGTTCATCCCACAAGTAGTACTTTGCATCAGAAATTAATTTTTTCGTTTGCAGCCTGCTGTACTCCTTGGGTATGAACCTTGTAGCCTTATAGTTTACAATGTCTACAAACCATGGTACTTCCTAAATGGCAAAGAGTTTCTCATCCGAAAAAGTTTCAGAGATCTCAGTGATGGGGAGGGATGCCCCTTCTACTGGTTCTATCCGGGACAGGTGATCTGCCACTTAGTTTTCTGTCCCTTTTCTGTCTCTTATTTGTATATCAAACTCTTGCAAAAGCAGCACCCACCTTATGAGACTGGGTTTTGAATCCTGCTTTGTGAGTACATATTTAAGATCAGCATGGTCAGTGTACACAATCAGCTTTGATCCTACCAAATAGGATCTGAACTTGCCAATGGCATAAACCACTACAAGCAATTCCTTTTCTGTGGTTGTGTAATTCTTCTGTGCATCATTTAGGACACGACTGGCATAATAAATGACATGCAGAAGTTTGACATACCTCTGTCCCAATACTGCACTAATGGCATGGTCACTGGCATCACACATCAGTTTGAATGGTAATGTCCAGTTTGGTGCATAAATGACTGGTGCTGTAACCAGCTTGGCTTTCAGGGTCTTAAACGCCTGCAGACACTCTGTGTCAAATATAAATGGCATGTCAGCAGCCAGCAAATCACTTAGAGGTTTTGCGATTTTTAAAAAATCCTTTATAAACCTCCTATAGAATTATGCATGCCCCGAAAGCTTCTGATTACCTTAACATTGGCAGGTGGTAGTAATTTTTTAATTACCTCTACCTTAGCTTAATCTACCTCTATTCCTCTGTTTGAGATCTTATGCCCAAGGACGATCCCTTCAGTCACTATAAAGTGACATTTTTCCCAGTTCAAAGCCAGGTTAGTCTCTTGGCACCTTGACGTGACAGAAATTGACGGGTTAAGAAATTATTAATAGAAATGTGTTGCAAGTACAGTCCTTAGTCCTTAACCAACCGAAAATCCACTTATCAATTTAGAAGGGTTGCCACAAAATTTAAATTAAAATACTGGAGTATGAGTCCCAGGTCGTCTCCCAACGAGTTGCAGAGAGATGTGCTATTTTATCAATCAGGTGTTTTCAAAAATAGTTGAGTTGATAAACAGGAAATTAAAATAGAGAATTTAATTAATTCTAAATAAAAGCCTTGACTGAGAGTAGATTAGTTGGAAGCCCTATTTTTGTTGAAGTACTCTCAAGATTAATTGATAATTGAAGATTGCTCTGTTTAGTTACCCCTTACTAGGTAAGGGAGAGTCAAACAAGTTGGAATGRTGTTTCTATTCACAAGTCCCAATCCGCTCATTGAAAAGGATTTGTGTCAGTTACTAGAGGGCATTCCAACAATGAGCCCAATTACAATTTCACCTTTAAGTACCCCAACTCATTCTTTCAATCAACTCCCCATCAAGTAAGGGAACTACTCGCTCATTGTGAATTTAGAACTCATAACATAGGAAAGGGAATTAAAAAGAGACATGATAAATAATAATGAAAAGGATTAATTAAAAATAAAAATAGTTTATATTAATAACGTGTAAAAATAAGGCAATGTCAACTCTAGGGGGATTAAGAACATGGAAGAATAAGTAAAAAGTAAATAGCAAAGTATAATGACTAGTACCGGAGGTGGCCTCTTCTCAAAAGGTAAAAAGCAAAATCTTCCAAAACTCCTAATTATGAATGTCAAGTGATAAAAACCTAGGGGAGGAGCCAATTCAGATCTAAAACTAAAAATTATATGGAATGAATTCCTCTCTCTGTTTCTGCATGTTCCCTGGCTCTAGTCTGTGTTTCTGGGCCGAAAACTGGGTAGAAATCTGGCCTAGAAACTCTGCCAGCGACTTTTGAAATTCTGTAGGTTGCGCACGCCACGCGGTCGAGTCATTCATGCGGACGCGTTATTCGGCGTTTTGCTTTCCCACGCGGGCGCGTCGTCCATGCGCCTCCACGTCACTTATGCTTTCCAATCCGCACGGCCGCGTGAGCCATGCGGCGCGTCATGCGATTGATCCCTCTCTTTCGCAGCGGCTCGCGTGAGCCATTGCGATCGGCGTCACTCTCTCGCTAGTCACTCCTTATTTCTTGTATTGCTTCCATTTTTGCAAACTTCCTCACCATCTCCAATTCATTCACGTCCCTATAAAGGCCTGAAACAACTAACACAACAAGATCACAGCACGAATGGGATAAAGGAGAATTAAAATACTAATAAAAAGTCTCTAGGGAATTAAGTTTTCAATGCATGTGACAATTTTAGGAAGGAAATATAAATGCATGCTAATTATATGAATAAGTGGTTAAAGATCCATTGATTAAAAATCACAGCCAATTAAACACATTAATAAACGCATAAAATTCAAGGTGTTTATTCAACACTCCCCACACTTAAAACATTAGCATGTCCTCATTGCTTAGTTGAAGGAGATAAAATAAATGAGTAGGAACATGTTAAACTCATGTAATGCAATGCAAACCTATATATGTGAATTGCAACTTATGATTCTGTCCACTTGAATCAAGAATAAATAAGCTCTTCAAAACAATTACAAATCAAACTCCACTAATTCAATTCTCATACAGTAAGAACAGATAAAAATGCAAGAAGGTAGCTCATGAAAGTAGGAAACATAGAATTTTAAGCATTGAACCCTCACTGATGATGTATGTATATTCTAATCTCTCCAATGTATAGGGTAATCACTCTATCCTTCTCTAATCATGCTCCCTAAATTTTGTTCTTTTCCTAATCAATCAACAACATTTAATATACCAATGCAACATCATGAGGTCTTTTCAAGGTTGTAACGGGGCCAAGGTAAGGGTAAGGATACATATATGGTTAAGTGAGCTTATAAATTGAATCTTTAATTAACTCAAATTCTAACATAACCTATATATTTTATATAACTATGGAGTTCGTACCTAGCTACCCAGAATTCTCTTTCACATTCCATACCCATGTATCAACTGTTTATTTTAATTCTATCATACATGCATTGACCCTTGAATTCTTAACTCAACATTGGGGTAATTTTGTCCCCTTATTTATTTATTGAATATTTTTTTAACATAGCTTATCAATGCTCATGGATTTTTGATTTCCATAGTTTCACATGAGTAGGCGTCTAAATTCCCATTATGTTATCATGACATATCCGCTTATTATCTTTTGTTCCCACAATTTCCCATACTTAATTAGCACACACAATTCTATCTTAAGCTAACCAAAGATTCAAATTGGGGTATATAATTGTTTTTCCGCTTAAGGCTAGTAATGTGGTAAATTATAGAACAAATGGGATTTAAAGGCTCAAAGTGGCTAACAAAGGTAATTGAAGGGTAGGCTTAATTTGGATAAGTGAGCTAAACAATTAATGGCCTCAATCATATGCAGCATATAAATATATTAAACATTGGACATATAGGATGGAACAAAATATAGGGTACAATCATAGAGAAGTAAACACATAAGAATAAAACAAATATGGTTAAATAATGTAACCATGCATAAAGGCTCAATTCTCACAGGTTGTGTGTTCTTTAGCTTTAAAAATCATGTTCTAAATACAACTTCAAGCAAATTTAACATAAGATTTTTAATTAAAAATTAGTGAAATTTTGTTCCAAAGATAGAGTTTTAGAAGAAACTTATTGTCTTTTCGATCAAGTAGAACATGCATGCAACTAATCTATTACTATGTAATTTATCCTATTCTACGAAAGAAAGAAAAAACTAACTAAATATCCTAATTTATTGGTGTTTAGGGAAGAAAAATTACCTCCGAAGTCAGGTACTGACCGACCTCCCCACACTCAAGGATTTGCACCGTCCTCGGTGCCACCTGTCAGGAACAGTGGTGGGCTGGTGGCAGTGTCTCCACAGTCGGGACCGTCGTGGCTCCCTGTGCTGGTGAAAGAAGTGGAGTCCGGAGTGCCTGGATCGTCATCGGGTCTGTGATTGCCTGTAAGTAGCTCCTTGAGATGTTTGAAACGGCGGTGGTTGTGGCGCTCTCGGAGCTTTGCTTTCTTTTCTTGTTGGTCCAATCGCTTCAGTATTTGGTGCAACAGTTGACTAGTAGATGGTGGAGGAGCTGCAGCATCCTCTGTGACTTGGCTGGTAGTGGTAAGTTGTGGCCTGAGATATCTCCCATTGGGGACGTACTAATCATCCCGTGGAAGTATTGCTTTGGTGTCTCCAGCTCTGTAGGATACTCCAGCTGCTGAGATAAGATCAGAGACCAAGGCGGGGAAAGGTAGGTTGCCTGTGATCTGCACATGTTCCATAGCATTCCAGATATGTCTTGGTAAATTAAGAGGCTGGTTTGTGAGGATGCACCATAGTAGAACGGCCATGTCTGCGGTGAAGAATGACTCATGAGTACTTGGGAAGAGATAATGGGACATAATCTGTGCCCATACGTGAGCCTCTAAGGTAAGTGCGGAAGCCGAGATTCCCTTAGGACGGGAACGATGGTATCCGAAGATCCATTTGCTGTCAGGTTGAGCGATAACTCTGAGAACAGCGTCCCAGTCAAAGGTGTATGCCTGGCGCTTGATTGCGGCTTTCTGAAAGGCGTCCAATCCTTCTGGAATAGGTGGAAGATCTAAGGCTCGCTGAATGGCTTCTTCTGTAATAGGGACTTGCTTCTGACATATATAGACAGACTGCAGGGTTGGCAGGTGGAAGTTGGAGAAGAACTCAACTACCCAAGAAAGATTGACCTGCCGTGGCTGTCTCTGTAAAAATCCCCAGTGTCTTTGTGCAATTTGCAGCTCAACAAAGGCGGCAATACGAGGCGGAAGGATGAGAAGGTGTTCATTGTTGTAATTCCGAGTTGCCAGAATAGGAAACATCTGCTCACAGTAGCGATTCGGGAATCATGCAGTGTCCTTTGCTGGGAAAGCTCTCTCCTTTTCATCAACCTTTATGATCCTTTTAATTCTTTTTGTTGAGGGCTTGATTGCAGTTGAAGAAGGTTTTGCCACTAATGCTCTTTTTGTTCCTTTCCTTGCTGTGGGTTTTGGGGTAGCTTTCTCTATGCCTTTCTTAGTGGCCATTCTGAAAAAAAGGGAAGAGAAAGTAAATTAAATTTAAAGAGATAAAGCAAGGGAGAGGGTTGAGTGACTGATAGTCAATGCACGGTAAAGATGAATGAAGGGAACACATGGTCATGACAACATGTGAAAAGTTCATCAAAAGGAAAAAATAAGTGCATTAGAGGGTAAGTAGATGCAAGATGTTTATTGGCATGCCGGCAAAAACATGAGTAGCATAGATCAAGCCATCACTTCGTAACAAAACTATCACGTTTTGTATTGACAATAAATTCAATTAATAAAATTACTAAATGGGAATTTGTGAAAAGGCAAGCATTGAATAGTAGAATAGAATAATGTAGAAAAGTGCATGGATGCCATACAGACTTTTTCACAAACACATAGCATGCATGATAAATAAGGTATGGAAAGTATTAGATTGAACATGCAAGCAACCCCAAAAGGAATATATAATTGTCAAACAATATTTTTTTAATAATTCACAAGCAAAACAATGACCCAAATAAATTTCAACACCAATTAAAAGAAAGAAGAAAAGAAAAGGGGAAGAAAATATGGATAGTGAAAGTAATAGGAAAAGAGAAAAAAAAAAGAAAATAACATATAAAATTAAGAAGAATAATAGAAAAGTAAGGGGAGAAGAAGAAAAGGAAACCTTGTTAATGGGGGTGAGGGAGAGAGAGAGAGAGAAAGAGAGAGAGAGAGAGAGAGAGAGAGAGAGAGAGAGAGAAGGAAGAGGAAGAAGAGAAAATAGGATTTGGAGAAAAGAAAGATAAGATAGTTGGCAAACCAGGGGCGCTGAGTGGCGCAGGTGACGCGCCCGCGTGGGGCACGCGATCATGCGACTTGCGCTTATACTGATTGACGCGGTCGCGTCGGTCACGCGGTCGCGTGACCCGTTTGATGCTACTGGCGCCAGGGTAGCCTTGCACTCGCACAACTCTCTGTTCGAAATATTATTTTTGCCTATTCTAGGGTCACGCGATTGTGTGGGTCATGCGATCGCATGGGTGGTCATTAAAAGGCTATGACGCGGACGCGTGAGCCATGCATCCGAGTGGAAAGAATTGGGCGTTCAGCGCCAAGCCAGCACCACTCTAGCACAAATTTTGGTCGTGCACCCATTTTACGTCGAATTCAAGGGCACGCGGCCGCGTGAGTAACGCGGTCACGTGGTAGGATTTGTGCCATTGGCACGCCTCCAGCCACGCTCCTGCGTGACTCTCTGTTTGTTTCTTAATCTTTCCAAACCACCTGCGACGCGGACGCGTCAATGGTGGGGTCGTGTCGCGTAATTTTTTTTAATTTTTAATTATTTTTTTAAGCATGTAAATGCAGATGCACGAAATGTACTAAGAAAGAGAAGAGTTATTGAATGTGAAAATAAAAATAAAGAAAGGAACGATAATACCATAGTGGGTTGTCTCCCACCTAGCACTTTGCTTTAACCTCCGTAAGTTGGATGCTCCACTAGCTCAGTCTTCAGCTATGTGGGGATCTTCCAAGAGGAAGATCTCAAGCTCCTTGGTTTTCTTCATCTTCTCGCCATAGTACAGCTTTAAGCGATGTCCATTAACCTTGATAAGTTCGGAGCTGGAAGGGTGACTTAGGTGATAAACTCCGTACGGTTCGGCTTTCTCTACTCTGTATGGACCTTCCCATCTTGATCTCAACTTGCCTGGCATGAGCCTCAGTCAATATTTGTAAAGGAGGACTAAATCTCCAGGTTGGAATTCTTTCCTCTTGATGTGCTGATCATGTATAGGCTTCATATTCTCCTTGTATAGTCTTGAGTTCTCATAAGCTTCTAGGCGAAGGCTTTCCAGTTCTTGCAGTTGTAATTTCCGTTCAGCTCCGGCTTTCTCAATTCCTATGTTGCACTCCTTTACTACCCAAAAAGCTTTGTGCTCTACTTCAACTGGAAGATGACAAGCTTTTCCATAAACTAAGCGAAAAGGGCTCATCCCAATGGGTGTCTTGTACGCTGTTCTGTATGCCCAGAGTGCATCTTGTAGCCTGGTGCTCCGGTCTCTTCTATGAGGTTTGACTATCTTCTGCAAGATACGCTTTATCTCTCTGTTTGACACCTCGGCTTGCCTATTAGTTTGAGGATGGTAGGCAGTCGCAACTTTATGAATGATCCCATGCTTCTTCAGTAATCCTGTTAGTCTCCTGTTACAGAAATGGGTGCCTTGATCCCTCACGATTGCTCGTGGTGATCCAAAGCGACAAATAATGTGGTTTCTCACAAAGGAAACAACAGTGTTAGCATGATCAGTACGGGTAGGAATTGCTTCCACCCATTTAGAAACATCATAATCTACAACTAACAGTATATAGAGGTGGCCATTAGAATTTGGAAATGGACCCATGAAGTCAATGCCCCAAACATCAAAAATTTCACAGAAAAGCATAATTTGTTGA
>QBTX01002933.1:0-10253 GCA_003063285.2 Arachis monticola | reverse complement strand
AGCAGATTTGGTGTCCCTAGAATACTAATCAGTGATGGAGGGACTCATTTCTATAATAAACAGCTTGACTCTGCTCTGATCCGATATGGAATTAACCACAAAGTGGCAACTCCATATCATCCACAGTCAAATGGGCAGGCTGAAGTCTCAAATAGAGAACTAAAACGAATCCTAAAACGGACTGTAAGTACCCGTAGAAAGGATTGGGCAAGGAGTCTGGATGATGCTCTATGGGCATACAKAACTGCATTCAAAACTCCTATAGGGACCTCTCCATACCAGCTTGTGTATGGAAAAGCCTGTCACCTACCAGTGGAACTGGAACACAAGGCCTACTAGACAACCAGATTCCTAAACCTTGATGCCAAGTTAGCTGGAGAGAAAATATTGCTCCAGTTGAATGAGCTAGAGGAATTCAGACTCAATGCTTTCGAAAATACAAAAATTTACAAGGAGAAAACAAAAAGGTGGCATGACAAGAAGCTATCATCCAGAGTCTTTGAGCCAGGATAGAAGCTTTTGCTGTTTAACTCTAGGCTCAGGTTGTTCCCTGGGAAATTAAAATCCCGGTGGAGGGGACCATATGTGATTACAAGTGTGTCACCATATGGATATGTAGAGCTTCAAGATATTGACTCTGACAAAAAATTCATTGTTAATGGACAGAGAGTCAAACATTATCTTGAAAGTAATGTTGAGCAAGAATGCTCAAAACTGAGACTAGATTAAAGCTCAGTAAAAGTCCAGCTAAAGACAATAAAGAAGCGCTTGCTGGGAGGCAACCCAGCCATTAGCAAAGGTTTTTGTTATTTAAATAATAATTATAGGAGTTTGATACAAATTATTTTTAAGGTTAATGATCAAACGCAAGAAGTTTACAGAGTTACAGAAGGATTCAGAGCATAAAGCAGAGAAAAGGAGCTCACTAACACGAAAACGCTAGTAAAGATACCATTCTGGGTGTTTAACGCCAGAGTTGCAGCATCCTGGGCGTTCAGAAAAACGCCCAGTGACAAACGATTCCTGCCGTTTAACGCCCAGCCAGGGTAAACGCCCAAATTGGCCAACAAATGGGCGTTAAACACCAGAATAGATACCATTCTGGGCGTTTAACGCCAGAACAGACAGGGGGAGGTTATTTTGTTTCCAACTCAATTTTTTTCAACTTTTCATGTTTTATTCCATAAGTTTCTGCATAAACATGTTACAAATTTTCATCTTTCAATGTCAATTTCAAAATTTTCTTTTCCCTTAAATTTTTTTTATTATCCTTTAAATCTTTCTCAAATCTTTTTCAAAACTAATTTATCTTTTCAATTTCTTTCCAAATCTTTTCAAATTTGTCATACTATCTCTTATTTTTTTTAGATGCATCAACAAAAATTCAGATTTAACTTTTTTATATCTTTTAAATATCTTTTGAAATTTAAAATCTCATCTTTTTCATATCATGTTTATCTTTTACAAATCATATCTTTCTATCATATCTTTTTCAAAATTTTTGAAACCCACCCCCTCCCTTTTAAATACACGTTCGGCCATCCTCATTCCTCCACCATTCGAATTTGTCTCCCCCTCTATTCCTCTCCTTTCCTTTCTTTTGGTTGAGGACAAGCAAACCTCTAAGTTTGGTGTGTTTTTCCATGATTACTGAGCAAAAACTCACCAAGATCATGGCTCCTAAAGGAAAACAAACCACTTTAAGAGGCAAGAAAGAGAATAATCCAAAACCACTTTGGAATCATGAGAGGTTCTTAACCAAAGAACATGCAGACCATTACCACAAAATAATGGGTTTGAGGTCAGTGATCCCAGAAGTTAAGTTCGATCTGAAAGAAGACGAATATCCGGAGATCCAAGAGCAGATTCGAAACAGAGGCTGGGAAATCCTAGCTAATCCTGAGATAAATGTGGGAAAAAACATGGTCCAAGAATTCTACTCAAATCTGTGGCTGACAGATAAGCAGAGAATAATAGGAACTGCCTTCCATACCTTTCAAACTATGGTTAGAGGGAAGATTATTTACTTCCACCTTGACAAAATAAGAGAGGTCTTCAAGCTGCCTCAACTACAAGATGATCCAGAATCCTTTAATAGGAGAATGGTGAGAGTAGATAAGCGTTTGGACCAAGTTCTAGAGGACATATGCCTCCCTGGAACCAAGTGGATAACCAACTCAAAAGGTGTCCCAAACCAACTCAAGAGAGGAGATATCAAACCAGTCACTAGAGGCTGGCTGGACTTCATTGGGCATTCTGTACTGCCCACTAGCAACCGCTCTGAGGTCACTGTCAAAAGAGCAGTGATGATTCATTGTATTATGCTGGAAAATGAAGTGAAGATTCATCATCTAATTTCTTGTGAGATTTACACAATTGCAAATAAGAACTCCACTGAAGCCAAATTGGCTTACCCAAGCTTAATCTCTCTGCTATGTAAAGATGCTGGGGTAAAGATGGGAGTGGATGAGTTTATCTCAGTCGAGCACCCAATCACCAAAAAGTCAATGGAGGGACAACAAGTGCACGACAACTCCATCAAGAGGAGGGCACAGGAGTTCCTCCCAGAAATCCCTCAAATTGACTACTGGGCTCGCCTAGAAGCATCTGTCACCAAGCTGCAAGAAGCTATGGATCAACTTAAAGAAGAACAGCAAAATCAAAATAGCATGCTCTGCAAACTGCTTAAGGAACAAGAAAAGCAAGGGCATGAGCTACAGGAGCTGAAGCGCCAGAAGCTCTCCCTTGAGGGACCAGACACCCCACAGATTGAAGGAGCATCCATCTCCCAAAATAAAGGTTGTTGAGTCCTAATCTTAAATCTGTGATAACTTTTATTATTAGAAACCTATCTTAAGAATTACATGAGTATTAGTAATTAGGGTCTTTATTTTTATTTTTATTTTTATCATCTCCAAGTAAGCTATAATTTATTCTTCTCACCATCATTAAACATGAATAAAATAATAGAATTTTTTTTAGAATAAGGATGCAATTATTTCAAGTTTTCAATAAGAAAAATTCTAATTATTTTTATGTGGTGGCAACACTTTTTGACTTCTGAATGAATGCTTGAATAGTGCATATTTTTTATAGTGAAGCTTATGAATGCTAAAACTGTTGGCTCTTGAAAGAATGATGAAAAGAAAGATAAATGTTATTCATGATCTGAAAAATCAAAAAAATTGATTCTTGAAGCAAGAAAAAGCAGCAGCAAAAAAAAAGCCAATAAACCCTTTAAACCAAAAGGCAAGGGTAAAAAGGGATCCAAGGCTTTGAGCATTAATGGATAGGAGGGCCCAAAGGAATAAAATCCTGGCCTAACCGGCTAAATCAAGCTGTCCCTAACCATGTGCTTGTGGCATGTAGGTCCAAGGAAAAAGCTTGAGACTGAGTGGTTAAAGTCATGATCCAAAGCAAAAGAGTGTGCTTAAGAACTCTGGACACCTCTAACTGGGAACTTTAGCAAAGCTGAGTCACAATCTGAAAAGGTTCACCCAGTTATGTGTCTGTGGCATTTATGTATCCAGTGGTAATATGGGAAAACAAAATGCTTAGGGCCACGGCCAAGACTCATAAAATAGCTGTGTTCAAGAATCAACATAATAAACTAGGAGAGTCAATAACACTATCTGAATTCTGAGTTCCTATGGATGCCAATCATTCTGAACTTCAAAGGATAAATTGAGATGCCAAAATTGTTCAGGAGCAAAAAGCTACTAGTCCCGCTCATCTAACTAGAATCTGAGCTTCACTTAAAACTCTGAGATGTATTGCCTCTTGATTTTCTTTCTATCCTATTTTATTTATCTAGTTGCTTGGGGACAAGCAACAGTTTAATTTTGGTGTTGTGATGAGCGGATATTTTATACGCTTTTTGGTGGTATTTTCATGTAGTTTTTAGTATGTTTTAGTTGCTTTTTAGTATATTTTTATTAGTTTTTATGCAAAAATCACATTTCTAGACTTTACTATGAGTTTGTGTGTTTTCTTCTAATTTCAAATATTTTCTGGCTGAAATTGAGGGACCTGAGCAAAAATCTGATTCAGAGGCTGAGAAAGGACTGCCAGATGCTGTTGGATTCTGACCTCCCTGCACTCAAAATGGATTTTCTGGAGCTACAGATATCCAATTGACACGCCTCTTAATTGCGTTGGAAATAGACAATCTTGGGCTTTTTAGAAATATATAATAGTCCATACTTTACCCGAGATTTGATAGCCGTAAAACTGGCGTTTAAACGCCAGCTTTTTACCCTTTTCTGGCGTTAAACGCCAGAACTGGCATAAAAGTTGGAGTAAACACCCAAACTGGCACCAAAGCTGGCATTTAATGCTAGAGAAAGCCTATGCACAGTGAAAGCTTCAATGCTCAGCCCAAACGCACACCAAGTGGGCCCCGTAAGTGGATTTCTGCACTATCTATCTTAGTTTACTCATTTTTTTAAACTGGTTAACAACAAAAAAAAACTACTTTTAGAGATTTATTTTGTACCTCATGATATTTTACCATCTGAATTTTATATCTTCTACGGCATGAGTCTCTAAACTGCATAGTTGGGGTGAGGAGCTTTGCTGTGTCTCGATGGATTAATGAAATTACTACTGTTTTCCATTCAATCACGCTTGTTTCTATTCTTCGCACTTCAACATGATGAATGTGATTATCCGTGACACTCATCACCATTCTCAACCTTATGAACGCGTGCCTGACAACCACTTTCCGTTCTACCATAGATTGAGTGTGTATCTCTTGGGTTCTGGTTTTACGAGTTTGATTGCTTCTCCTGACAACAGAGCATTCAAATCCGTGAGATTAGAGTCTTTGTGATATAAGCTAGAATTAATTGGCAGTATTCTTGAGACCGGAAAGTCTAAACCTTTCTATGAGTATTCTGAGTAGGATCCGGGAAGGAATGACTGTGATGAGGCTTCAAACTCACGGAATGTTGGGCACAGTGAAGTGTTCAAAAGGATCAATGGATCCTATTTCAACACAAGTGGAGAACCGATAGATGTTAGCCATGTAACATGGACCATTTTCCACTGAGAGGACGGCTGGTAGCCATTGACAAGGTGAATCCACCAACATACAGCTTGCCATGGAAGGAACCTTACGTGCGTGAAGAAGAAGATAGTAGGAAAGCAGAGATTCAGAAGACAGGAGCATCTCCAAAAACCTCAACCTGTTCTCCATTACTCGCATAACAAGTATTATTTAATCCATGTTCTTTTTACTTATTCCAATTAAAACTGAGAATTATTATTGATATCCTGACTAAGAGTTACAAGAAACCATAGCTTGCTTCAAGCCGACAATCTCTTGTGGGATCGACCCTTACTCACGTAAGGTATTACTTTGACGACCCAGTGCACTTGCTGGTCAGCTGCGTGGAGTTGTGACGAAAAGTGTGAGATCACGGTTCCGTGTACCAACTTTCATTCTCTTGGTTTTCGGAGTGAAGTTGAGCCGGGTTGAGCTTCATCACGCTGGTCTGTTCCAGAATCTGTGACTGGTACAGGAGACAAAACAGAAATGTCTCCTCCATTCTGATGAGACAAAACTGGACTAACTTGTTCTTCAATTTGGACAGTGTTGGGACTTTCTTTGCTAGTTTCCTTATTGACAGTATCTTCATAATCTGAGTCATTTTCTATCACAGTACTGGGAATTGAATTAGAATCACAAAAAGATATGTGTATGGATTCCTCTATGGTTCTATGTTCTTTGAGGTATATTCTATAAGCCTTGCTAGTGGTGGAGTATCCAACAAACATTCCCTCATAGGATTTTGGATCAAATTTACCAAGATTTTCTTTATTGTTAAGTACAAAACATTTACATCCAAAAACATGGAAATACTTAAGATTAGAAGGGGTTCCTTTCCATAGCTCATAAGGAGTTTTCTTTAACCCTTTTCTAATAATAGTCCTATTCAAAATGTAACAAGCTGTATTTACAGCTTCAACCCATAAAAATTTTGAAATCTCATTTTCACATAGCATAGCCCTAGTCATCTCTTGAAGGCTTCTATTCCTTCTTTCAACAACCCTATTTTGTTGAGGTGTTCTAGGGCATGAAAAGTTATGAGCAATTCCAAAATCATCACAGAATTTTTCAAAGTCTTGGTTTTCAAATTCTTTTCCGTGATCACTTCTCAAATGGGCAATTTTTAAATCCTTTTCATTTTGAATTCTTTTGCAAAGGATTGAGAAAGCATGGAAAGCATCATTTTTATGAGCAAGAAAAAGTACCCAATCGAATCTAGAGTAATCATCCACCACCACCAAACCATAGTGTTTACCTCCTAAACTTTGAGTTCTTGTTGGACCAAAAAGATCAATATGTAACATCTCTAATGGCCTCTTGGTCGAAATTACATCATTTGGTTTAAAGGAGGATTTTACTTGTTTGTGTAATTGACAAGCATCACAAGTAATATCCTTATCAAATTTAATATTAGGAATTCCTCTAACCAAGTTTTTCTTTACTAGCTTAGAAATTTGGTACATGCTTGCATGACCCAATTTCTTATGCCAAAGCCATTTTTCAGATTCAAGAGAGGTAAAACATGTTATATTTTGGTCTTTTAAATCTTCAAGAGTCAATCCATACACATTATTGCACCTTTTAGCTTCAAATAAAATATCCCTAGATTTTTCACAAATAACTAAGCATACTAATTTTCTAAAAACAACTTCATATCCAAGATCACATAATTGGCTAACACTTAGTAAGTTATGTTTCAATCCATTAACAAGAAGTACATCATTTATAGAAGAAGAAAAACTTTTACCAACTTTTTCAATGGCCACTATCTTTCCTTTACCATCATCACCGAAAGTGACAAACCCTCCATCATACTCATCAAGCCTAATGAAGAAGGTTGCCTTTCTGGTCATATGCCTAGAGCATCCGCTATCCATGTACCACATATTGTCCTTCTTCTTGGATACTAGGCATACCTACAAAATGAGCTCAAGTGACCTTAGGTATCCAAATCTTTTTGGATCCTTTCACATTAAACCATCTTCTTTGTCCCAAACCATTGTAGTCAAAAACAACTTTGCAAACTTTGTTACCAATCATCCTTTCGCGAAAGAAACATTGAATGGGAAAGTGACCATTCCAGTTGCATAGTCTACAAAATCTTGTAGTTGCTGTTTTGCTAAAAATTTTTGGGTTTTGAAACCTTGCATCATTGGAAGAAGAAGCCACATTTTCAAAAGAAGGTTTTTCAACAGATTTGAAATTTTTTTGAAAACCCAAACTAGCTTTATCATAAAGAGGTTTTTGACTAGCCAAGAATTGATTTAGATTTTCAGAACTTTGAGTGAACTTGGCTAGGTCTTCTTCAAGCCTTTTGACCTTTTTAAGCAACTCTTCATTTTCTTTAAAACAATTTACATATGCAACAACGGAATGATTGCTTTCACAGCTTTTAAGTTGGGCTTTTAACTGCTTGTTTTCTTTAACAAGTTCAACAACAGTTTCAGCCTCTCTAAATTTTTCTTTGAGAAAGCCATTTCAGTTTTAAGAATGGTGATTTGTTGTTCGAGATCTTGATTATTAAGCAAGAAGCATCTAATTTTTTCAGAAAGGTGGTCTATCATGAGATGAAGATCTTCAGTGTCAGGGTTGTGAAATACTACCTGTTCAATGTGATCTGCCATGAGACACGGTTGGGACTTGGTTTCGGATTCTTCATCATCTTCTGAGTCATTTTCCAAGTCCTCCCAGGAAGCCATCAGTCCTTTCTTCTTTACCTTCTTTGGCTTCTCTTCTTTCTTCAACTTAGGGCAATCTGATTTGAAATGCCCAGTCTCTTTGCAGTTGTAGCATGTCACCTTGCTGAAATCTTTCTTTTGCTTTCTTGAACTGCTTTCTTTGCTTCTTTCCTTGAGCTTCACCATTTTTCTGAATTTTTTGGCAAGCAACACAAATTTATTTTCAGAGGAATTATCACTGGATTCATCATCCAGGGGGTTAGAAACAGATGTAAAAGCTATTCCTTTTCTTTTTGAATCTTTTTTTCAAATAGGTGTTTTCAAAAGCCAGTAAATTTCCTCTCAAGTCATCATATGTCATAGAGTCAAGACCACTACTCTCAGATATTATTAGTGCTTCGGTTTCCCACTCTTTTGTGAGACATCTCAACACTCTTCTCACAAGCACAGATTCAAGATACTTGATCCCCATAGCATCTAAGCCAACAATGATGATGTTGAATCGTTCAAACAATTCATCAATAGATTCTCCTTCCTTCATTACAAACATTTCATACTCTCTGTTCAGTATATCTATCCTAGTCTTTTTCACAATGGTGGTTCCTTCATGAGTGACTTGTTGTTTGTCCCATATTTTCTTTGCCGTTGTGCATCGTGATACCCGTTGGTACTCCTCGAAGCTGATAGCACAGTTGAGCAAGTTGATCGCCTTGGCATTGAGCTCCACCTTTTTTCGATCATCTTCAGTCCAACTGGCTTCGGGATTGAGAGATACTACTCCTTCAACACTTGTGGTGGTTGGGAATTGAGGACCCTCTAGGATGATCTTCCATAGTCTATAATCTACTGCTTGCATAAAAATCTTCATTCTCTCCTTCCAATAGGTGTAGTTTTTCCATTGAAAAGAGGAGGCCTGTTGCTTGACTGTTCTTCTGTCAGATTGTAGGACACCAGGTTTGAGCCACTATTCTCTGCCATCTGGATCTTTTTTCCAAGTTGTAAAGCTTGATCTCTTTGAGACCAAGCTCTGATACCAATTGATGGTTATCAGTGGCTAAGAGAAGGGGGGGTTGAATCTTAGCCCCTTTTTTGCTTAGTAACGCTTGCTAGCCTTTTGATGTAACTTCAGGAGACTTTTGCTTTTTGTCTCGTACCTAGCCACGAGACATTTTATTTTTGTCTCGTAACTGAGCAAGAGATATTTTTCGGTTTTATCTCCTATGCAGCAGAAACAGAAATGGAGTAGAATAGAGAGAAAATAACACCACGAAGTATCCTGGTTCGGCTGCCATGTGCAATGCAGCCTACATCTAGTCTCCATCACAACAATCATGGAATTTCACTATAATCTTCATTGATTACATACACCAATTCTCCCTAGGAACTACCCTTCCTATTCGGGACAAGTCCAGAATCTAACCCTAATCCTGAACTTGACTTGGTCACCTACCAAGCTTTCAACTGCAAAGTGCTAACCTAACTTGCAAGGGGATTCCCACAGAATCATGAAACACAACACAGATGTACAAAGGACCTCTAAGGACATCTATGGCTTTTTCTTTTAATTTTGCACACTCTGCCTCTTTTCGCTCTATGGCTTTTTCTTACAAACCTCACTGTTTGCCTTTTTCCATGAGACTCAAGACAGACAAAATTAAACTGAAAAATACAAAATGAGATACATTGAAGGAGAAGAACTTCTGTTAGCTTGGAAGCTATGAGAACTCTGTGCTTTCACTATTTTCTCCTTACTTCAAGCCCTGGCTGTTCTCCCTTATTTATAGAAGGGGAAGCCTCCACAGTTGAAACTGTTGAACCAAGCTAAACTTCTTCTTCTTCATGCAAAAACCGGTTCGGCCAGAGAGAGAGGAGAGATAACCGAATGCTAAAACCAACATGCAATTACCTCTGTGTCTTCCCTTTACACCAAGCTTTATCAATCCGAGCCACCCATCTTGAGTTGCACTCCAAGAAGGATTCCTAGCCCTTGATGCGTTTTTGATGCATGATAGCTCTTCTTGCTCCACTTTTGCTTCCTCCTTCACGTAGCCTCTCTAGCTACCTTCTATGATGGATGACCACAAAGCAGAGACGAGCCATACCTCCAAGGATCTTCTTCCTCTGACCGAATGGATCTTCTTCCATTTTTGGTATGGAGAGGTTGAGCTTACTTCACCACATCTTGCATTTCTTGGTGAAGATCTCAACCACAACATACTTTTTATTTTCTTTTTCTTGCCATCATTACAATGGTCTTGTTACTAGTTCCTTCTTCTTTCTGGTAGCTTGCTTTAGCTTCCATATTTTCCTGAGAAGTGACCGAAATAGAAGAAAGATAAATTTGAACAATAATCAATGTAACAAAGAAAGAGAATTAGAATGAATTAAGTTTCCCACTTCCCTTTGCTGAGTAGCTGATGAGCGGATAATTTATACGCTTTTTGGCATTGTTTTTAGTATGTTTTTAGTAGGATCTAGTTACTTTTAGGGATGTTTTTATTAGTTTTTATGTTAAATTCACATTT